>JAZHYW010027384.1:0-53259 GCA_037355805.1 Ixodes ricinus | reverse complement strand
GGGCACGACACCGACCGTGGCACGATGATCTCAAGCTTCTTATTTGTACAGATGGTCCTACTCGCTGCCGGTCACAACATCGAGGCTTTCGGCGCGAACACCACGAGCAGGACGGAATCAACAACTGACCGCATCATCTTATCTGCGCCGGCGAGCCTGCCTGCTCCGATGATTCAGCCGATGACGCCAGCACCCCTTCTCGTTCGTGGCCCGTACTGCAGCTGGCAACAAGCATCGGTGACGTCAAGCTCGATGGAATATAAGCGCCAGGCACCCTCCGGCGAACCAGGGCACGACACCGACCGTGGCACGATGATCTCAAGCTTCTTATTTGTACAGGTTAGTTACCTAAATCACTCTAAGTGCATCAAAAGTAGTAATCGCTGTTTGATATTGGTGTCGTGCCCAAACGACTTTTGTGACTCGCAGAAATGGTTGTCAGTGTACTTTCTGGCGTGTGCTAACATTGTTTTGTCGAACTTGCTATTGGTACTGTCCGGAGACGTAGAGCAGAATCCCGGCCCTCTCACACAGGCCCAGGCAGATTTGCTCACTCAAATTCACGCCACGGTGTTACAGCTACAGCATGGTCAAACTGAGTTAGTAAGACAAATCGGGGTACTCACCGAAAAACAAAACAACACGGAACAATCGGTACGAGAATTGAATGCGCGGGTGAGCGAACTCGAGAAAGATTTGCCAAGTACCGGATTAAACCAAGAGACCATGCAAAAAGCCGAATCCGAGTTGCAGGCAGCGCAGACCGAGCTAGAACAACTAAAAAAACGCTGTATCGCACAAGAAAGCCAATCACGCCGGTCAAATTTAGTATTCTTCGGGATTCAAGATAAGGAAAACGAAACCTGGTCTGAATCCGAATCACACGTGGTCGAGCTGTGTGCCACCAAACTTCAACTGCACATAAGCCCTGATAACATAGACAGAGCACATCGTATCGGTTCGTTTCGGGCAGGTAGAAATAGGCCAATTATTGTCAAATTTTGTTTTTATAAACACAAAGAAGCGATTTTAGGTTCGAGCTCGAAACTTAAGAACAGTGGCTTGGCAATTAGTGAGGACTATCCTCGACCGGTGCAGGTGGCCCGACGGAGACTATTGGAATTCGCCAAAACGCAAGATGCTCGTTACAAACTTCGCGTAGACAAGTTGTACATTGGCGAAAAGTGCTTTGTCTTTAACGAGAATTTAGACAGAGTGGTTGAAATTGAAAAATAGCAACCCAGGAACCTTGCTTCCCGGCCTCGACGTGTAAAACAGGTGGATATCAGTGCGGGCTCCCATTTAAATTACTCTACTGCCCCGCTTTTCCCAAACACTTCGCACTCTGTTATTTTTACAAATATTAGAAGTGTACTTTCCAAACGAGAAGAACTGCATTCATTGATTGAATCGGCAAATGCTGACATAGTGTTTTTAACGGAGACTTGGTTACGTCCAGAAATAAAAGATATAGAAGTGTTCCCAAAAAACATGAATTTCGCATTGTTTAGGTGTGATAGAGACGAAAGAAGGGGTGGTGGCGTTCTTATCGCCGCCAAAAACACAGTATCTTGTAATCGGGTAGCAGTGCCGTCATCGTTGGAAATGGTTTGGGTGATTGCATCATCACGATCCCATCAGGCCTTACTAGGAGTTTGCTATAGGCCGCCAGATTATTCGCATGATTTTGTTATGGAACTTCATGACGCACTTTTTTTCTTTCCAAAAAGTTTCCGAGAGCTAGTATGACACTTGTTGGTGATTTCAATTATCCGCATATTGACTGGCTTTCTTTGTCGTCACGATGCGCTACGTCACGTGCATTCATTGACACATGTTTAACCTTCAACTTAGTTCAAATGATAAACCAACCAACCAGGATCCTAGGTTCTTCTTGCAGCACCCTTGATCTATGCTTATCGTCTCATCCCAGCAACATCAACAGCATCTCTTACCTTCCGGGACTGAGTGATCACCTAGTAATACATTTTTCACTTGAACTTCCTACATCCCGAAAGTCTGCATACCATACATACATCATGGATTATAACAAAGCAAACTATCAGGCAATAAACGAGGGCTTAGAATCGTTTTACTCTTCGTTTATTTCCACCTTTGACCAGAATTCAATCAATGAGAACTGGGGCCGCTTTAAAAATATGATGTCTTCACTTTGCAATTCCTACGTACCACGAGTAAGGATACGATCAGATAACGTCAATCCATGGTTCACGAAAACGATTAGTCGTATGAACAACAAAAAGAAACGACTATTTAAAAAAGCAAAATCATCGCCTCCGAATGACAGCCTTTGGGATAAATATGCAAGTCATGCAAAGGTATATAAAAACGCCGTCGCCCAAGCAAAATCAAAGTTTTTTGAACATGACTTGAAAAATATTCTTACCAACAACCCAAAAAAATTTTGGAAAATTATAAACCCGACACGTGCGAACGCATTGGCGTTCGTTGATGACGACGGTGTGAAATTTGAGGATGAAGAGAGCGCACAAAAGCTTAACACATTTTTTAATTCAGTATTCACACAAGAGGATCTTGACACCATACCTAATTTGAACACGTTGGACCATGCGCCAATGAACCCGATCGATATTTCATATCCCGGCATCGTGAAAGCAATTGAAAATCTAAAAATTTCTTCTAGCGCTGGCGATGATTTGATAAACTCAAAGATTTTGAAAAATACAAAGCAAACAGTGGCTCATTACTTGTGCAAAATATTTAGCCAATCATTAAGCTCGGGGAGGCTACCGGATGACTGGAAAGTAGGAAAAATACTGCCGATTCACAAAACTGGGGACCGGAACCAGATAGCCAATTATCGCCCCATATCAATCACCAGTGTTCCTTGCAAGCTTCTCGAACACATCATATATTCAAACGTAATTAACTACTTGGAATCTAATAACTTGCTATGTTCGAACCAGCATGGGTTCCGCAAAACGTTTTCTTGTGAAACCCAGCTGTTACACTTTACACATGACCTCTTTTCTAACCTAGATAACAAACTCCAAACTGACGCCATATTCATCGATTTCTCAAAAGCATTTGATAGGGTACCTCATCAACGCCTCATTAAAAAGCTATCTTACCTTAAACTTTCTCCAAACATAATAGACTGGATCAGAGAGTTCCTCACAAATCGTACGCATTATACAGTCATCAATAACAAAATGTCATGCAGGTCCCCTGTCACCTCAGGCGTCCCACAGGGAACCGTACTAGGCCCATTATTATTCTTAGCATACATCAATGACTTAACAAAGCTTCTATCATCCCCCGTGCGTCTCTTCGCAGACGACTGCGTCATTTACAGAGCTATCAAAACACCAGATGACCATAGAATACTTCAAAATGACCTTAATATAATTGAACAGTGGTGTAACGATTGGCAGATGAGCCTAAACATGGAAAAGTGCAAGTTGCTAACATTCACTCGTCGAACCACCTCGTCTACTTTTTCTTACCAACTAGGTATCAATAACATTGGCCACTGCACATCATATAAGTACCTAGGACTTCACCTCACCAGCGATCTCGCATGGAACATCCACGTTAACGAAGTTGCCCTAAAAGCTAACCGCACACTTGGATACTTAAAACGTAACCTCAAACTCTGTTCACCCGAAATTAAAAGGCTAGCCTACACAACCCTGGTTCGTTCCCAAATGGAATACGCATCATCCATTTGGTCACCATTTCAAAATTATCTCTCTAACGAACTAGAAAAAATCCAAAACAGAGCACTAAGGTACATTCACTCCGACTACTCCTCCTACACTAGTATCACTTCACTTCGTAATCGGTCTGATCTCCAAACACTTTCTCTTCGTCGAAGGCTCTCCCGACTTGCCCTTCTTCATAAAATATACTATCACAATCCGCAGATGAAAATGGCCCTTCTCAGCGTCCCAGATCGAATTTCCGCTAGAGTTGACAACGTGTGTAAAATCAAATTCATCCGCACTTCATCCTTGTTTTTCGCAAATTCCATGCTACCTCTTGCTATTGATGATTGGAATTCATTACCCAACGACGTTGTACTAGAAATTAACACATCTAAGTTTTGTGAACTTGTCAGTGCTTTTTTGGTTGAAATTAACGAGTTATAAATTTGTATAGTGATTTGTTAACCTGTTATTGCCATTTAACATTTGTACCATGTTTTTTTTGTGATATTTATTTTTGTGTTTAAACAAGTGTCTTTTAACTTACCCACCCTTGTGTAATACCCGGAAACGGGTCCTCAAGGTAAATAAATGAAATGAAATGAAATGAAATTTCATTGGGTGTAGAAAGAGGTGTAGCCGTACACCGTTGAACGGGGTGCACCTGTGTTCCCTTCGTGTGACATTTCTGTAGAAAAAGGCGTACATGTGCACCACACCAACGGGTGTACACGTACTCTCATATTTGGGGTGTGCAAGTGTTCCCCCAAAGGGTGTAGTATATATGACAAGCACTTACACCCCCATGGGTGTATCCCATAACACCCTTTTTTTTAGAGGGACGTCCTCGTCTAAGTTACGTAGCGCCTGATATGTCACGCCATCAGGTCCGGGAGCACTACGCCCCGTGCACTTTCTAAGGGCGTATGTCAGCTCCGCTATGATAAAATCACTGTCTAGCTCAGTGGGCTCGCAAATAGGGAGAGTTCATTGATTGGTTCTTTTAATGTCGCGGGTAGGGAAATTGCTTCTGAAAATTCATCTGCGAGTAGTAGCTCCACTGTTTCTTGTAGAGGCTTTTGAAGTGCCACCGCGAGTCCAGATATGCGGTGCTGTATTTTCTTCGCTGAAGATGGTGCTTTCGCTAGTTGCCACGCCTTTGAAAGGCCTCCAGGAGATGCGACAGAGCAGCAGAGTTATCTCCATTGCTTTCGTTGAAGCGTATGTCATGTCGACGAAATTTAGCGTCAATTTTGTGATGGATGCTACAGTCATTAGGATATTTCGTTCTACGCGCCTTCCGTTGCGTTCTCTGGCGTTGCGTTCTATGGAGCTATGCCTTAGCAGTGGTACTTTCACCGTCCTCGTAGAAAGGCTCAAGGCGTTGGCAATGACTGTAACAAGGCTACGCTGAATACCTGTTCCTAGGGCACTATCAAGTAGTTGACGGTACATGTTTCAGTTTTACTGCATGTAAGCTATGTGTAAAATATCAGTGTATGTCAAATAAACTATTCCTTTAGCAGTTCCACTAAGCTCGTCAACTGTGATATTCATTCTTCTTTTGGGTAAATTGGGCGCCGCATTTGTATCCATATCAAACGTTAACGGATTCACAATCAATCAGTCATTAAAAAGACGGCAAGAGAATTAGTTCCATCGGCTCGCGTTGGGGTGGTTTTATGTTACTGAGCCTGGACGAAAAGCTATAAATATGCAATACGATACAACAGTGCAGGTCAATAAATAAAGGCACAAAACGGTAGATACTAAAATGTAAAGGCTATAAACGCATGTTCTGCTGAACACGCGAGCAGCAAAAACTTAATTTAGGCGCGTGCTACTAACAATGTGTACTACAGCAAATAAACGACATAAGTTTACGTACATGATCTTCCGTCGTGTGCTGTTTTGCCACACGCTCTTCTGTCACTCTGCTGTCTTGACGCCGTGCCATAGCCGTGCTATCTTGTCGCGTGCTGTTTTGACGCGCGCTCTTTTGTCGCTCTGCTTTTTTGACGCTGTGCTGTTTTCACGCAGTGCTATTTCGACGCGTGCTGTTTCATTGGCTACGAGGCGACAATATGATGCTCAGAGATTGCCACGCCCCGCAATCCTTAAGCCAGGGGTTTCGTACGTTTTGGCTAAAGGTCCGGTTTGCGGATTTGATGCAGTCACGATGGCTGAAAAAGAAACAGGTAAAATTAATCGGAAATACTAAAGACGTAAACTTAAATAAGCCACTAGATATTAAAATTTAAACTAGTGTGGTGGCAACTAAAGTCGTCAACCACAACGCGACCCCCGAGATAACGGCCACACCAGCTCATTCAGAGACTATCGGCCTTAATGCAGTTCTCGGCCGTTATGCCCTATTCGGCCTCAAAGCCACCCCCGGCCCTTTCGCCCCTCTCGGCCTTAATGCACTCTCGGCCGTAATGCGACTATCGGCCTTAGCGAGATGCTCCCGACATGAGGCAGGAGACTACCAATAGTCATTCTGCTGATGACAATGCACAATAAAAGATATAGCGAGAGAACCGCATACTCGAGACCTTCGTTTCTGCTTTTAGTGCGCGCCTCGCCGCCGTATTTTTTAAATGTGTTTACGTGCGTTTATTTTTGCGTCGGTAGCATGGCTATGTGGGCCGGGCCTCACTGAAAGGACCGCGACCATCCGCGGGTCGGCCGGAAGGCCCCGCTGACCGGATGTGGCCAGCGGGACGGGCTTTGGAGGCACCTGCCTTGGAGGGTGCGGTCGCGCTTTGTGGTGGTAATCTCGGCCTATTAGTAATCGCCGCCCAATCGGTATGCGCTTCGCTCGTCTCCCAAGAAGTAATGGCGAATTTGGGTGGTCAATCGCCAGCAACTTCTTTTGCCGGAAAACCGGCAATAGTATTCGCGTGGTCCGCTTCCGGCCGGCGCGCACCGTTCGGGTGGTGGTTCTCCGGCATGCACCGGCAAGTCTCCGGCGCTTTTTTCCCCGAGCTCCGAACGGCCAGGCGAGTAGGCGCCAGACTGTATCCGGTGTCGTCACTTCCCAAATGGGAAAGAAGGTCAGTGAGAAAAAATGAACGAAAAAACGAAACTGATCTGAAGTCACTTTAGCAGCCGCTACTCGAGTCAATCCAAGTCGTTGAGACATGGGTGACGGCGGCGACAGGCTCTCGCTGCGGTGTCGCGCGGGCAAGAGGCGAAGTAAACTGCCACCGTCTGGCGTTTCGTGTTCGGGTGGTGAGGGTCACGTGGTGTGCCGCCGGCGCGTTTCTGGTTGCCGGTTCCACCGGCTCGTTCTCGCCGGCGATTGACCACCTGAATTCGCCATAACACAACACAACGAGAAGACAGCGACTGGGCTTACTGTACTTACCGGTTGCCCGTCCTCGAGAGCCGGCAGTCCGGACCGCCGATCACCGTTGTGGCCCGTCGTTCAGAGCTAGCAGTCGGAGTCCGTCTCCAGGGGCACTATGTGGGGCTTTGGACTCCACGGCGACTCAGGAGAAGGAAGAGACGTCAACAACGCAGCAAACGCAGATTGGATGTTGATTGGTGACAGTCACTGATGACGAATTTCCGCAGAAGGAAGCAAAGAAAAAGTGATCTTTGTTTTCTCTGCGAAAATTCGTAATCAGCGACTCTCACAAATCGACATACATTCTGCATTTGCTGCGTTGTTGGCATCACTTCCTTCTCCCTAGTCGCCGTGGGAGGTTAAAAAGCGCAACATAGGGCTCCTGCGGATCGTCCTTCCCACGCCAGCGCTGCTTAGACTAGCTGTTCCGGGCTATCACAGCCCGAGTCTCGCTGCGGAACCATTCCGGAATCGTCATGGCCCCGCCCGTTGTGACCAGGGCTCGCCGTTCCCACCGGTATTGCTGCAAACCTCGCTGGTGGACTGCTCCGGGGTTCGCCATGGGCCAGAGCAGGCAGACCTAAAGCCCCTCTATTCTGGAAAAAGTGGCGCAATTCATTGTTGTAGAAATGCTCGAGACACGTGCCGCGCGCCACTTCTGGAAAGAACATGGCGTTTGAAATCTTGCTCAGTGCTGCTAGTGCTGCGCAGCTGCGCTGTGCCGACATGATCTTCCCAAGGGCTGCACGTTGCACGTGACTCGTGCATCGACGCACATTGCGCTACTTTAGGGGCTTTAAGCAGACCTAGGGCACCTTAGTCAGACTAAAGCCCCTTGATAAAGGCGTTTTTACAAGTACCGCCAACCATTGTTGTGGAAACGCGCGAGACACGTGCCACGAGCGGGTGCTCCGCCGCCATTCGCTTCCAAGGGCCGCTCATTTCAGTGCTGTGCCGCCATTTGCTTCCAAGGGCCGCTCGAGACACGGGCCACGTGCGCTCGCGCATTTGACGCTACTTGCAAGACAAACGGAAACATATCGAGGGGCTTTAAGTCATACCGGCGCCATCAGTTCCTGCCCGGCCCCAGCCTCGCGTAGTACGCTCTGTCTGGCGCCAGCTCGTGCCTCTTCCGCAGACCACCTGTCACGTGGCCTCCGCCCAGTCGTCTTCTACTTCCTTCCACCCTCGTCTCCCACAAGGGATACTTCAGCGAAATTTGAAATATACCAGTGGTGTTCAGAAATAGGATTAATATGATCCACAATATCCGTAAATGACAATCGCATGTTTGTATTTTGAGCCTGATGGTTGTATTTTTCATTGTAAACCGCCAACTCTGGCAAGAGCTCGGAGAGCACCCAGTGGAGAGCACAGAACATCAGCCGCAATCCCGACGTAGATTGTCTCGTGACGAGCAAAGCTGAGGCGAGGCTGACGTCACTTGTCCTAGCCGTTCCAGCCACCGAAGCGGTCGAAGCACGCCAGCGATCGGGCCACCGCAACTAACCGCAAATCTGCTTTTGTGTGAATTTCGGGTGACCTTTAATCTTCTATAATATTGTATAGGGAGAATAACGACGTCTGGGACACACAAGAGAGAGAGTCTCTAGAAGAGGGGTGTCCCTCATTTGGGTCTTCTGTGGTGGTGGCCGGAGGTGAGACAGGTATCATCACTAACTGTCAAAATTCCTAGACGTGTCTTTTTCAACAAGATATTGGTATGTCTGATGTGATACAGCTTTCTTGAACACGAATAGACCAAGAAATCAGCACCGAAATTTCGCTGTAGAATCCCTTTAAGAGACGAAGACCGTGACTTTATCTGATCACGCTCTTTCCTTCGTGATTGGTTCCTCTACGTTCTCATTGACGAATGTCGCAATCTTATTGGTTGCGAAGAGATGATAAAACGCTTCGGAGCTTACCACGCCTCGCGCTTCTTCGGCTGCCATTAACTACGTCCACCCCCCCCCCCCCCCCGAACCTACATCCCTGCGCCACATTATCGGGTGCCTTAAGCGATCGTTTGGATATTGACAAGTGTCATCTTCCAGTGGACCTGCGTTCCATTCGCCCTGAGCAACGAGCACGTGAGGCCCCTGGGCAGCCTGCCAACCAACCAATGGCTCGGTACAGTGCTGCCGTGGCAGGTCCCCACCTACATCGACAATTTCCTCATGATCGTCTTCGGAGGCGCACCTTGGCAGGTAAAAGTTTTCTTTGTTTTTCTATTGCGAACGCACTATACAGTTCATTGCGCGAAAATCCGGGGTCGGCGGCGGCGCGACCAAGCTAGGGTGCCAAAAATCGCCGACGGTGCAAAGAGTAAAAACACGTTAAAAATGCTGGGATTGACGTCAAATTTCTCAGGGAGTATCCTGTAAACAAAGTAAATGAATGGATTTGTGACGAAAATGGGGCACATTTTGGTCTGGGTGGGAACCGAACCCGGTGTGCGAGACGAGCACGCTTCCCCGACGCCATGGCGGGTCAACGAATTTGGCTGACTAAAGGTGTGCCTAATGAGTGCGTCATTGGGAACGTGACCGCGCAGCCAGTGGGGTGGAGGTGGCGCCATGTCATGAGTGTATAAAATGGGCCCGCGGCATCCCGGGAGTCACACACCGAATCAGCAGAAACAACTTTAATCCATGTCAAAATTGCCAAACGAAAACATTTCACCAGAGAGACTGTAAAGATTTCGCATTGCCCGCACGTAAGCATTCTTAAAGGCAGACGTACGACCTCGGTTTTCTACAGAGGAGATAATCCTCTTATCGCTCCTCTCTGCTAAGCCCTGGTTCGATCCCAGGTTTCGGCACCATCTTTTGCGTAATGAGTCGCCACGAACTGACTTATAAAAAGGACTTGGTTTAATATTTACATGACCACGAAAAAATCCATCCTGACAATTGCCCTGCTTCCTCGTCGTTGTTTTCTCTTGCAAGTCAGCTGCTTTATCGTTCCCAGACTCACCGATTTCACTTCCTGAAATCTCCCCTTCATTTCAACGCCGACACTTGCTCCGTTTGGTAGTGTTCGTAGGTTCTAGAGCTACCTCTTCTCCATCTAACCTTTCGTCGCGGCATTCGTCGTCTAGTACGTCCTTTTCCTGTTTCCGTCGTTTCCACCCTTCAACTTCCGTCTCCACGGGACTTTCCTCGTAAGGGGTCTCTTTCATGGCCTCTACTTCCACTGTGTCTTCTGCCTGTAGATTTCTGTACTTGCTTTTTGGCCTCGTCTTTAATGCGGTGTCCTGGTCCTCACTTCCACCTTCTGGATTGGTAGACCTCACAGATATTTTGCTTTGGCCAGCCTTAATGTCCTCCATGCGACGATCGAAGTACTCCTGGTAACTCACGCTGTTGGTGTGCGTGTTGGTGTACTCTTGTGTCGCTACTGGTTTGTTGGTTTGGCATGTTTCACTTGCTTTTGAGCTTCGTGATGCTCGCATATCTCCACGTACACGTTTCATGACTTCAGTAGCTTTCCTTCTTTTTTCGTCGCTCTGATGGGGGCAGTTAAAATTTCCAAGTTTGCCCTCACCTGCCAATATGTCGTTTGGGTGTAATCGTATGATCCAAAGCTTCGAGTGCTTCCCGGCCGCCTCGCTTCACGCGCTTTCCCTCGCGATCTCCTTGTACGATGTTTTCCACGTTTTCCACAACGTAAGGTTGAGCTGTGACTGAGTTCGGTGGTGGCCCTTCGTCTTTGTACACAGCTTACCTGGCGTCTCTGTTGATTCTTCTTGTCGTTGACCGGACATCCCCGGATCTTGAGGTTTTTCGTCCCTCTTTGGCTTTTTTGATGTAGCCCGCTGTTGTCATGGCTGATTTCCCTGGGCAGCTTTCTCATAACTCTTTGAGCTTCATCTCCTGACAAGACCTTTCTCACTTTCTTGCGTCGTAGATTGTTTCTAGTACTCCAGCGTACTGCTTTTGTCCGATTTGAGCTCCCGGACTGCGTCTCCACTAGCTGGGCTTCGTTCACTTCTGTGCTTCACGATCTTGACGTTCGGGCTCCAGCCCGTTCCGAACCGTGCAGGTTGCTCTCGGGGCTCTGGCGATCGCAACAGCTTTGGTCAATTCTGGAAATCCTAACCTGTTGATTGTAACCTTTTACGTCAACGTTGTTCTTTGGTGCTCTGATCGTAGTCAGAACGTTCAACTCTTCAGTTTCTTTCACCATCATTTCCACAGGCACCGATCGAATGGTGGATTCCATTCGTTCAGTGTTTTTCTGATACCTTGGACTGTCTTTCGCACTTTCAATTTTAAATTTGAGTCTTAAAGGTAACCGACAATTCGATCTTCATATTCGCACACGTCCAGGTATTCCCCTTCCAAATCTTCGTCTTGTATCAGCAGCTCGATTTCAGAATCAGTACTTCTGAGCTGGTACTGAATGCTTGTCAGGATTTCTTCGCTTTCATGGAGTTCTTCCTTTGGTACAGTCTGTTGGAAGGCTACGTATAAATAATTAAAAGGTGCGTCACCTGACTTCGAAGTGTGGTTCGTTTCTCCTTGAGTGTTTACATTTTGACTTCGTTTCTTTGTGTTAATTTAGTAGTCGGTAGTTGCAGGATTCTCTTACTTGATATGGCGTTGTTTCCGATCCCGTTGAAGGGGATGACGCTTGGGTCGTCCGTTGCGTTTGCGGTCAGTGTGGCGTTCCGCCCGTTCACCATCACTGTCAGTCCTCGATCTTCTTCTTTCTCTCTTGTTTTTCGCATCGCCGAGATTTCTTTCTCTCGTTTTCTTCTTTTTTCAAACACATCAGGCGCTCTCAGCCAAAAGCTGAGCAGGTTTCACTCGCGAAGGCCACAATCGCGGCTGTCACGGGTGAGGTGTAAAGGAATGTTGTTTTTAGTTACTTTGCCCACTCTATAAAGTTGAGTTAATTTGTAACAAGCTGCGAAGGGAGCCAAGTCGGGGCAAAGTAAAAAGTGGAGAGCATATACATGGTTTGCACGTGACGTCATATCCTTCCTCCTTGCTGGTGGCCAAAACCTGCCGTTCGTGAAGCTGCCAAGCTGCGCTCACTCGTTTTCACTCGCTCGCGACGCTCGTGTACTGCTCGTAGAATATGCACAGTAAAGGCTACGCTCGAGGAAGTTCGGCCACCAGAAAGGAGGACCAAATTACGTCAGTGCAACCTATGTATAGGAAAATAGAAGACGGGCAAGAGTGGAAAGCGCGAAATGTACATCTGCCTTTCAGTGTCTCAGCCGAATGGTTTTGTTGCGTCCAAGAAGAGCTTATATATTGTTAAAAAAAAGCCGCCATAGAATATCAACAAAAAATCAGTAACGGCAGAACGCAATAAGGACCTGACATTCAAACAAACGATTACTATATCAAAACTTCCGGGTCACGAACGGTGTCTTCACTTCGGTTCACAAAACGTCAGAAGAAGCCGATGCCACGATCTGATGAAGCCAAATAAACACATCCACAAAAGCGCATCGTCATGCCGCTCGTCGTCTTTTTTGGTTTCCTACAACGCTACTAGAACAACTCAATTGGGAAACTGCCATAGTGCCGGCTTTGAAAAAGTGGCGCCGATCCGTACTCGAGAACCGAACTAATGGCGATCGCGACGGCGTCATTTCTCCCGCAGCGACCACCCCACGGCAACTGCACGGCTAAACATATACATGGGTTGCACGTGACGTCATATCCTTCCTCCTTTCTGGTGGCCAAAACCTGCTGTTATACTTCGTTTCACCTTATGTGCGAGCGAAGGCAAAGCTGGAAGCGCGAGCACGAAAGCTCCGTGCCTTCAGGCTTTGCTCGAGCGCGCGAGCTGGGCAGAAACGCACAAAGCGCTGGTCTCGCGCTTCTAGCTTTGGCTTCGCTCGCAGATAAGGTGAAACGAAGTATAATGAAGCTGTGCTCACTCGTTTCCGCTCGCTCGCGACGCTCGTGTACTGCTCGTAGAATATGCACAGTAAAGGCTACGCTCGAGGAAGTTCGGCCACCAGAAAGGAGGACCAAATTACGTCAGTGCAACCTATGTATTCGTTCAGGTCGAGTTGCGCAAGGGAGGGTGGCGCCATCTCGCAGTGCCATTTCGCAGTAGTTATATAAATGAACTTTCATGCTTTCACTCGTCGCTAAAGGGCGGCGCTGTTATCATATTAAGTTTAAAGCCCCTCTATCCTGGGAAAAGTGGCGCCATGCATTGTCGTAGAAATGCTTGAGGCCCGTGCCGCGCGCCACTTCTGGGAAATTCATGGCGTCTGAAATCTAGCTCAGTGCTGGGCTGTGCCGCCATGAGTCTTCCAGGGGCTGGACGTTGCACGTGCCTCGTGCATCGACGAACCTTGCGCTACTTTGAAACATAAAGGGGCTTTAATTAAGTTTAAGGTGCCTACATGTTTGTCTGTCTCAGGGTGAAGACATCCATTGTTGCGCTGAATGTTCAGCGCGTGACGCCTCTCGCGCACTCGGTGCGTGACTTGGGCGCTAAAATGGCGTCTCTGCATTTGCCAAAGCTACGCGCTCGAGCTGATTGACACCGGATTGCGCGTACTTCAAAATGCATAAAAAAACGATTGGGCGTAAAAATGGCTGAGATGTCACCACCCAAGCAAAAGCGCGCGTGTGTATGAAGGCAACTCTAATTAAGTTTGGTCTAGGTGCACGCGAGCGGTCCATGTTTCAAGGGTGTGTTTCCTAACTGAGTGTTTTAGAAACGTTGGTTTCCTATCCACGACTGAAACCAATCAGGTACAGTGAACGCGCCGTGACCCTGCGCTCTCCTCCGTAGCGTGAGTAGGGTTTCACCGCTAATGGCAAACGCTCGAGACGATGAGCGCCATGACGCTTCACACTTAAAGTGGTTTCATCGGCACCATCGGATCGTGGTGTTGGCTGCGCTTGAACTTAGTGTGAAATAGAGTATTTCAAATATTATAGACTATCCTCCTGTATCTGCTGCTTAACGTGTTTCTTTTGTTTTGTTCAAACTGCTTACCAGAATGGTGAACGCTTACGGGGTATACGTTCGTGAAATTACAACGGCATGATGCACGATAAAGAGCCCAGAATCCCAGCCGATCTGCACTGGCATAGCCTCCTCATACTCACAAAGCCAGGCAGTCCGATGACGGAGCTATAGAGTGCCCGATCGCAGATTTGAAGTGCGACAAGCTGGTAGTGCAGAGCATTTCTCGGGAGTCTGGTATTCAGCGCGCAGCTTCTGCATCGGCTAGGACCCGAAACGTGGTTTTCAAACTCGACGAGAAAAGAAGCGGTAGCCCAAAGAACGCGAAAAGCACAAGCGGACATTCCATCGCTCGGGACAAGTGTGTTTCGGCGTCTCGCCGCAACGGGGCGCCCGTTACATGAATCTTGTTAGACTCTTGTCTGTCGCTCTACCTTTTCACTTTCGGCGGCCGCATCACGTGACCACCTGCCAGGCGGCTTTGTCAGTATAGAGGAGGCCATGGCATAGAGTTATTACAGTAAAAGCTAGAGGCTCAGCTGGCGCTAGTGTTCTGTCGCATTTTGAAGCAGAGAGAAGCAGTCTAAATTTGACTTCCGGCAATGCATTCCTATGGGAAAACGCAAATGCGTTTTCTCTTCAAGCTCAAGGATAGGAGCAAATATTGCTTAGTGTTGTGACAGTACAAAAACTTTGGAAAGTTTTACAATCAGATGTACAAAAATATGTGTCAGTTAGAGCGCTTTTTCTTTAGAATATATGGCTTCGAACACTGCGCTAAAATTGCCCAATACACATGTATATTACATGTTGACGTTGCAGAGTGCTATTATAAGGCACGCATTTACGCATATAGTCAATGCTATGAAGCACACAGAGTGAATCAGCTTGTCAAAACACCAAGGGAATGCTAATATATGCAAAATCAAACAATCAAAACAGACAAGAACGAGGCATGGAGTTATGGGACGAAGAACACGTACTCGATCAATAAAAAACTCTGCATGAATAATCATTTATAGCTTGTATTTATAGCTCGTATTCATTGCTTGATAGGTTGTATTGACTTTTGAGAACTTGTATCGACACATCATGCTGTACAACATAGATCCGGTATTCAATTGTTTCTAATTTAAACGTCGCTCAGTAACAAACAAAAAACTCATTAACTAAATAAATCACACTTTTATAATGTGAATAAAGCTACATAGCACCCGTTACGAGTAAAGAAACTACGCTGATTTCTATTATTCACTGGCAAAGAAAAGCGATCACTTTCGTTTTTTCATAGGAATACACAGGAAGACTGGAAAAGTAGACTGTTTGCTGTCTGCTTTAATTTGCAACCGGAAGTCCCGTAGACAGTAGCGCCAGCTGAGCCTCTAGCGTTTACTGTAGTAACTCTCTGGGCCATTGCACTGGCTAAGATTCTCATCTACACAGGGAACCAGAGTCGCGACATCTAAAAAAGGAGGACTTCAAGCTGTCGAGGCACTTAACATCCACTTCTCTCTTTTGTGAAGGAATTGGCTTATTTTTTACTCCATCTTTTTTGCAAAAACCACGAGAGACGTGGTTCGCCGAGGGTATGTTACATAGTTCGCACACAATATCAGGGAACTAACGATTTTGAGGAATTTTAAACCGCCCAGAAAATTGGGTTTCTCAACGTATTGCGCTGTGATTCACTACAAACAGGTAATGGAAGTTTACAGCAAAAAAAATAAAAATAAAGGGATAAATCTAGCTCGCACAAAGGAAGAAATTCATGAGCCTTTTCACTCTGTGAAGGTGGATGACCAGCGAAGCTGTTTAGCACACGACACAGACCCGCCCCGAGGAGCCGGAGGAAGCTAGACACGCGCGACGGGGCCGCCACCCGGCGAAAAGTACACACGGGCGAAGGGACCGCTACCCCGCGAGAGCGGAAGGAAAGCAGACTAGATACGCAAGCGTTTGGAACGACGACAAAGAGAGGGCGGTGCGAGCGTAGCCATGGCCGTCTCGGGTCGCACAGCGGCAAATCTCTGAGAAACCTTTATTAACGCGAAAGCGTTATATCTCTCATCGTTCAGTCGACTTTCAAAGTCCTTGAGCGAAAACAGGTCGGCGACACGAGAAGTACGAAAACACGTCGGCGACACGAAAGGTACTAAAACAAAGGTACCAATAGAACGGCGACAAAAGTGCGTCGTCAGAGAGCGCGCTTTCTTCGGAGGCTCGATATCACCGGGACCACAGCCGAAGCCCCGATTCGAGTGAGCCAATGAAACGGCGCCAAAAGTGCGTCGTCAGAGGGCGCGCTGTCTTCGGAGGTTCGCTATCACATTTACATCGGCGCATGGGCTTTCACCTTCAAATCACCTTAGGTTAACATAAGAGACTCTGTGAGCTTTTATCTACATTAGAGTCTACTGATCTTGACAATGGTGACTATTGATAACTAATCTACTGAATAGACCTATTGCTAAAGTATCCAATCATCAAGGAGAATGCTGGGAACGCTGTTCCACGCGCCGCACGTGACGGTGTCGGCAGCAGCATAGCCTCCTCTATAGACCGTTTTACTGAAAGAGGGCGAGAGAGAAAAGGGGAAGGGCTACCGGCGCTTTCCTCCTTTCTGGTTGTGTAGAAAGAGTGAAAGTCCCGGATGAAAGGCTTCGCCGGTGTTGGGTGTCTGCAGTGCCTGAACTTCGTTCGTGCTTTGTTGTCTGTTTTAAACTCGCAAACTTAATTAGAGCCACGGGCTTCGATGACGACAGTCCCCAGGTCATCGGGACACCATTGCCCGGTCATAGGGTGCACGAATAACGACAGAAAGCATCGAATACTGCTCGAGGACCTATGTAGCTTGCATGGAATCCGGCAAGGCGAGTTCGGCTGCAATGTTTTTAAGCTCCATCGCTTTCGGCATGACTGGAACTGATGAACCATTTATCAATTTTTGCTCGCTATGGGCCTATTTCAACGTAGCCGTGTTTAGTAATCAACAAGCGATACACGACACGGGAACCTCAATTAAGTTTTGTAAACACCCACCACCAATCGTTTTGCTGCGCTGATTTTATCTTGCGTGTCCGTGTTTTTATATTTCCTTGTGGATGAACGACGAAGACGTTCTAGATGTACTTATATCGAACCGTATTAAGCCTTAAAGAAGCCACGAATTATTTTACTATTTGATGCACTATTTTGAGTACTCGCCTCCGATTTCTATCGCTGGCGCGTTCGCTGCCGCTGTTCCCCCCGTCGCCGCACTGGCGGATGCCATGACTCGAACAAAGAAACGTATACACTGGGCTCGAAAACGGATTGAACACTAAACACTTACACACAGACAGGACAGGGCATACGCGGAGCTGACTATCAACTATTTAATACTTCTTCGTTTGTGAATGAAGCGTGCACCGAACGCTGTACCGCCGATGAACATGGGGTACACTCGAAAGGCACGTGCGAGTTTTATCGTGATAATTGCTGTTTCAGCTTGTAAAATTTTGTAACTGAATTTATCGTAACATTGAAATTTTGCGGTGGTGACATTGACTCGATTTTATTATCTACAACACTTAGTTGAAGGCTCATTTCCGCCGCCGGGTGTGGCTGGAAATTGTTAAAAAGTTAGTTCTATCGGTTTTCCTGAATCGCGATCTCCTGCGCGATACCAGAGTGACGGCAAAAGCGCTCGCTGGAGTGCCGCTGGTGGGTTGTTTCCGTTGATGGGTCGCTTTGAAGCGCTGGATATTCGGTGCAGGGTACGTCTCGTGTGTTGCGATCTCCGTTTTCAAATAACTGGTTTGAGTTGAGCTAGTTGGTACATGTCTATGAGAAACAGTTTGAACACTAAACACTTACACACAGACAGGACAGGACATACACAGAGCTGACTATCAACTATTTAATACTTCTTCCTCCACCTCCTCTTCTTAGTGCCTTCGAGCATTCCACCATTGCCGTCCGTCCGTCCATCACGCTGCACAGCAAAGGAAAACTATCTACTGTGTTTGCGGCTGTGGGCCAGTGACTCGTGAGGACAGTCATGGGAAGAGGTTCTCCAAACATCCGCGGGATACCGGTGTCAGTGACTGGAAGTCGAAATGTATGGGGTTAGCTTGGGCATTTGCGGATAGTTTTTCATTTTTTTTTTAATTTTTGTTCATGTAGTATATTTTTTCTCTTTCTTCTATTTTTATTTTTTTATATGTACTCCTTATTATGCTTTGTTCTTTTTAAAAAAAATTCTAAAAAGTGCATCTTATCTCGCAATCGTGGAATACTCGAAGGGACTAAGAGGAAGAGGAGGTGGAGGAAGAAGAAGTATAAAATAGTTGATAGTCAGCTCTGTGTATGTCCTGTCCTGTCTGTGTGTAAGTGTTAAGGGGGATTCAACCGCTCGTCACTCAATGGGCAAATTTCGCTACACAAACCTGAGTTTCAGGAATGCACGATGGTATTCATTCTTTTGGAGGTTACTTATGATAACGTAATGAAGGTTGTACGGCCCTTGGATTTTTCTTTTAGAGCGCTGGAGATTTTTAATAAAATGCAGAAATATGACCGTTTTGACTGTTTTTAGCGCGTTTTGAGGCATTTTTGAAAATACAATTATTTAGAAGACAAACGTGACAAAACCCTTGGCCGTACGTACTAGGGGTGGCTCTAATCTTAATTTTAAGACCATTACGAGAAAGCAAAATATTGTTGTATTTGCGTATTTGTGTAAATAAAATCACCCTGTTAATTTTATTTCCAACTTGTTAAACGAGATGGCGACACTAGTACCAAATGCCTCAAACCGGAGGTTTTCTTGCTGTTGCTGTTGTTTTTCTCTCGAGCTCGAATTCGACCGCTATGTCTCGTTGCTCGGGGATCGGTAGCACGTGTAGCGAAAGCTCGCGCTGTAAAGCCCACTGATCGTGGATTCAATCCCCTGCCCCTGCCCGTTTCAATCTGGATGAGCATCGTACCGGCGTGCTGTCATGTATCACTATTGCGTGATGCACGCTAAAGACGTCAGATAGGCAGCGGTATACTGCACTGTCTTTCATCTCCAACGAAGACACCAGATGCCCTGAGACCTGACTAACTTCCCGCTGTATAAACATAGACACAACAGAATTACAATTGCTGGCTCCGTTGGTCGGCACTCTTTGAACGCTGCAAAAAGTGTAACTAGTCATCAGCAGATTCCTAGCGAAAGGCCTGATAAGGCTCTGAAGGCGATACTTTTGTTGATTCTATTTTTGTGTGTGTGCTATGTTGGCGCGCGTGCTCAAACGCTTGCATACGCTACAAGCGTGGCACGTAGGCACCCTAAGATCGTGCAAGGTTGAACAGAGATATCTAATATAGGGTGCCTCTGTCCTTCTGCTTAGGGTGTTGCCACCCTTTGTAGTATACCCGATGCCGACAGAACGCGCTCATGGGTAAAATACAAATAAATCAACGAAAACAAAATGTCGCCATAGCGCAGTCAGCGCCACAAACGCGTGCCGGGACACGCTCTTTCACGCGCTTCTGAACACAAAATAAATAAAAATCAAAGTGTGGGACGAAATGGCCAGATGTCTCCATCCTAAGCAAAGCGCACATAAAGGCATCCTACTAATATATATTTGGAAGTAAAAAATATAGTCGAATGAGTTGCAAAGAAGGCTAAAATACTTATTCTAAACAACATTTATTTTATGAAACATTATTTCAGATATTTTCATTCTCCGTAGACCTTGTTTGGTGGCTAGTGGATATGAAAAACAAAAAAAGGAGAATGATTTCTATTATTTTGAACAATTACAATATATTTTCTTAACCAACGAACAGGTGCTGACTCTGAGATGCAAATTGAATTTTGACGTTAGCGTTCTGGCGCCCGAAACAATTTTTTTCTAAATTTAACACTTCCCGTTTTGCGGATTACTAAGAAAACCAAACGGGCCATCAATAGGTAGAAAATACGTTTCTACCTAAAGTAAGGCGTACGTTTTTTTCTCTTTATTTTTCTAATTTTTGGGCAAACTCAAATGAACCTCTATATAACTTTAGTGTCTTCATAAATAACCTCGGGCATTCACTATGCTATTGTCCTTTATGAACACCTCTTTCAACAGTCATCTTACTATGTCACGGTGGAATGAAGCGGTGCTATCTTACCTGTCTGGAAACGAACTGGGGTGTGTGTATGTTTATACAGCTTAGTGGAGGGGTGGCCAGGCTGACCCGGCCTAAGAGCCGCATACAAAACCACAAAACTTCCAAGAGCCGCTGGGGGGGGGGGGGGGGATTTTTGTCCAGAGGAATAAACGAAACTCGAACTACCTTCGATCTACCCGAATTCAAAAACAGTCCGAGTGTACATAAGCTGGAAGTAGCACACGACTACCACACCGCAACCTGCCTTTCGATTCAAAACGCGTTCTGTTTCTCTTTTGGGGGAAGTGCTCGTGTGACCGGGAGGGAGGCGGGTGTGTGTGTGTGTGTGTGGGGGGGGGGGGGGGGGCGAGGGAGCCGCATGCTGCTCGCGAGCCGCAGATTGGCCACCCCTGGCCAAGAACATAGTCTGCCTCAACGGGCGACTTGTCTCCCAGCTGTATGTGAGAAATTTAGCCAGTGCAGTACAACCAGCTAGCCTGGGGTCTTTAACGTGCATCACGCAGTAGTGATAAACGACCGCACGCCGGTATGATGCTCATCCAGATCGAAACGGACAGGGGTGCCAAAAGCAAATTGTTGTGTGGATGTTAATACAGCCGGAAGTTAGTCTGCCTCAGTGGGCGTCTGGTGTCTCAGCTATAGATGAGCAATTTAGCCAGTGCGGTACAACCGCTAACCTGGGGTCTTTAACGTGCATCACGCAGTAGTGATACACGACCGCACGCCGGTATGATGCTCATCCAGATCGAAACGGACAGGGGTGCCAAAAGCAAATTGTTGTGTGGAGGTTAATACAGCAGGAAGTTAGTCTGCCTCAGTGGGCGTCTGGTGTCTCAGCTATAGATGAGCAATTTAGCCAGTGCGGTACAACCGCTAACCTGGGGTCTTTAACGTGCACCACACAGTAGTGATACACGACCGCACGCCGGTACGATGCTCATCCAGATCGAAACGGGGAGGGGTGGGCAAAAGCAAATTGTTGTGTGTATGTTTATACAGCCGGAAGTTAGTCTACCTCAGCGGGCGTCTGGTGTCTCAGCTGTAGATGAGCACTTTAGCCAGTGCGGTACAACCGCTAACCTGGGGTCTTTAACGTGCACCACGCAGTAGTGATACACGACCGCACGCCGGTACGATGCTCATCCAGATCGAAACGGGCAGGAATGGGGATTGAACCCAAGATCCCTGGGCTCTGCAGCGCGAGCTTTCGCTTCACGTGCTCCGAGCTGGTGTGCGCTATTCTTCGTCTCACCTTAGCATGGACTATTGTTAGTCACGCGTGCTAAAAGCGCGAGCTAGCTGTCTTTGTATAAAGCCTCGGCGACTGCACGAGCGCTCGTGCAGCGAGTGTTCCAGTCAAGGCAGTTAAAGCTAGCCGCTCGCGCTTGCATAACCTTCGCAGTTAGTCCACGCTAAGGTGAGATGAAGTATAGCCCACTCGGCCACCGATCCTTTTTTTTTCTTTTTTGCACGTGGCCACCGATCCCTTTTTATCTGTCTGGACCACCGTGGTCTGGACTAAAGCCCTTCGATATGTTCGCGTTTGTCTTGCAAGTGGTGTCAAATGCGCCAGTGCACTAGGCCCGTATCTCGAGCGGCCCCTGGAAGCAGTTATCGGCGCAGTACTGAAATGAGCGGCCCTTCGAAACGAATGGCAGCGGAGCACCCGCTCCTCGCACGTGTCTTGCGCATTTCCACAACAATGGTTGGCGGTACTTGTAAGCGTGTCAAATGAATTTAGTCTGCACTTGCCGGCAGCGCCTTCAACTTATGGAATTTACGAGGATAACTCGAGTGCAACATAGCTTTGTGTATTTGAGTGGTTCTTTTTCGCTTACAGGCAGACAGACGGAAAGTGTCCTTTCTTGCCATACCCGTTGCCAATGTTGTCAGCTGCTGTGCACTTGGCGCGCGATTGTGGACGAGTAGTAGAGCCGCGCCACTTGCTTGGACAGAGAACTCCTTGGTACAGTTCACGGGTGGGAAAGGGTTGCTTCTTGTTGCTTTTGACTCGACGCGCAGAAGTGTGGACCTCGTCGACCAGGTCCACACCTCCGGACGTGTAGAAGTGTGGACCTCGAGGCGCAGAAGTGTGGACCTCGCCACTAAATGAGCTTGCTTAGGGTCAGCACTCTGTTTCCCAATATTGCTGTGGGCGCCGCCATCTTGGTGCTTATGCAGAGCAGACGCAACTGCCGATCGTCATGATTCAAAAGTGCGACTTCCTCAGCATTAGATTCGGTGTTAGGAAGCTCATGGAATATTGCTTTGATCTGTCGCGAAGCGTTTGAACATTTGTGGAGGACGTAAAAACGTTTCCTGTGATTTCAGATAAATTTTCAGATAACTGGCAGCCATGATTTTAAGCCACAATATGGACAAGTGTCGTTACCCTGAAGCGTAGCTTATTTAGTGGCACTAGGGAAGATCATGGCGGAACAGCGCAGCACTGAGCTAGATTTCAGACGCCATCATTCTCAACGATCATTCTTCTATAGTGCCACTAAATAAGCTACGCTTCAGAGTAACGACACTTGTTCATATTGTGGCTTAAAACCATGGTTGCCAGTTATCTGAAGATTTATTTGAAATCACAGGAAACGCTTTTCCGTCCTCCACAAATGTTTAAACGGTTCGCGACAGAGCAAAGCAATATTACATGCTTCCTAACACTGAATCTAAAGCTGAGGAAGTCGCATTTTTGAATCATGACGATCGGCAGTTGCGTCTACTCTGCACAAGCACCAAAATGTCGGCGCCCACAACAATGTTGGGGAGCAGAGTGCCGATACTCTAAGCGCAGCTCATTTAGTGGCTCTAGTTCTTCCCAGAAGTGGCGCGCGGCACGTGTCTCGAGCATTTCCACAAAAATGACTGGCGCCACTTTTCCCAGGATAGATGGGCTTTATTCCACACATCCTGGGAGCGGGTTTGCAAACCAGTATTCAGACGAACAGCAGGCCGATATAGGACATAGGAAGTGCAAAACTGCCACTTTATTTCTTTTTTGTTTTCTAGCTTTAAATTAGGCTCTAAAAACAAACGTTTTTGTCTTTTTTTTTGCAAAACAACGTTTGTGTGTTAAATGTCCTGGTCCAAACGGGCGCAACGCCGCATCTCGTGCTTTCGATAATTTCGAGCGTGGACGGAACTTCGAATTCATTCGAAAATCAGAGCTTATTCTACGTTTTGTAAGCCACTGTAATCAACGTATGCACTGGCTCGTATCTCGCGCCGCCTGTTGGCCGCTTCCTGCAGCGGCGGACGCAGAGCAAAGAAGATCTAGCTCGAGATCGGCGGCGAACAGCCCGTGGCCCGAGCCCACCTCGAGCGCCCGACCTGCATGCGCAGCTGCGAACGTGCAACTCGTTTGTTCCGGAAAAATTCTGCGCCATCTATGAGGAAAAGGGTACAAATAAATAGCGGTTGAATCCCCTTAAGTGTTCAATCCGTTTTCGAGCCCAGTGTACACGTTTCGTTGTTCGAGTCATGGCATCCGCCAGTGCGGCGACGGGAGGAACAGCGGCACCGAACGCGCTAGCGATAGAAATTGGTGGTGAGTACTCAAAATAGTGCATCAAATAGTAAAATAATTCGTGGCTGCTTTAAGGCTTAATGCGGTTCGATATAAGCCCATACAGAACGTCTTCGGCGTTAATCCACAAGGATATATAAGAACACGGACACGCAAGATAAAAGCAGCGCAGCCAAACGATCGGTGGATCGCTCCCGGTGTTTACAAAAGTTAATTGAGATTCCCGTGTCGTGTATCGCTTGTTGATTACTAAACACGGCTACGTTGAAATAGACCCATTGCGAGCAAAAATTGATAAATGGTTCATAAGTTCCAGTCATGCGGAAAGCGATGAAGCTTAAAAACATTGCAGCCGCAATCGCCTTGCCGGATTCCATGCAAGCTATATAGGTCCTGGGACAGTATTCGACGCTTTCTGTCGTTAATCGTGCACCCTATGACCGGGCAATGGTGTCCCGATGACCGGGGGACTGTCGCCATCGAAGCCCGTGGCTCTAATTAGGTTTGCGAGTTTAAGAAAGCGCGAAGGAAGTTCCGGCACTGCAGACACCCAACACCGCCGAAGCCTTTCATCCGGGACGTTCGCTCTTTCTACACAATCAGAAAGGAGGAAAGCGCCGGTAGCCCTTTCCCTTTTCTCTCTCGCTCTCAAAATGGCGCTACCCACGATAAAACGGTCTATACTATGGCTACACTGTACTATGGCAGCAGTAACTGTTCTAAAGCAAAAGCCTAAAGGGGCGCCCACACTATACTTCGGTTCAGCTTTGGTCCAGACGCAGCCGATGCTACGAGCGCGAGCGTGTGGCCCTGAACAGTGCTTGCATTGCACGAGCGCGCGTGCTTGGCAGGGACGCTGAAAGCCCGGAGCTCGCGCTTGTAGCATCGCCTGCGTCTGGACCCAAGCTGATCATCTTCCGTGACGTCACACATATGAACCCGTAGAGTGGTTACAATAAACGCTAGAGGCTCAGCTGGCGCTAGTGTGCTGTTGCATTTTGAAGCAGACAGCAAGCAGTCTAAATTTGACTTCCGGTAATGTATTCCTATGGGAAAAAGCGAATGCATTTTCTCTCTGCGCTCGATTATAAGAGCAAATATCACGAATAACTTGTACGTACTAGGCACATTGGAACATTTCTCAGTCACGCAGACGGAATAAATGGTCAGTTACGGCGTTTTTCTTTCAAATTCATCGCATTAAAAACGGTGCTAAAACGGCTTCGTACGTGTATTTTTGTGCACTGTCGGACACTGTTAGCGCGAACACGGCGTCGACGCTTTCCAACATGGGGGATATACGTGCCAAACGAACGAAGGACATGTAGAAAACAGAGAGAGACGGCAAGAACTACGCAGCAACACTGGATAAGTAACTCCTTGTGCTTGCAGACGATCAAAATTAATTGAAAGTCGCGTAATATAGTCAGATTTGCAATAAATAAGTACTGTGAAGATGCTTTTTGTTCTGGGTTCTAATGGTTCAATGCATCACCCGCACGCTCCAAATCTTTGCAAATAAGGGGAGCCAGAGAGCAGGTGCCCGATAAAAACTGCCCGACATGGGAAATAATAAAAAGACATACCTTTCGTAGCTCACGTGCTTTATTTTTTGCGTTCGAATGTTTCTTTAACCGATCGTAAAGATGCGCACGACGGAGTCATTTTCATCCAATGACAGGACGGGCATATTAGCAATATATAAGCACCACCGAAATGCTAGCGAACCTGAACACACACTACATTCCTTTCGATCGTTAGTTTGCTTAGAACCGTCGCTCGTTTTCACATACCTTCCTTGAAACAGGGGTTTGGGCCTGAAATAGAGCGAAGTTTAACATCGCTCAGTGGTAAAGAAAAATGCTGTAACTAAGGCAATTACACTTTCACAATACCAATAAAGGTACATACTATCCGTTACAACCGATATGACAAAAGTCATTCATGTTATTTTCCGGCGAAGAGACAAAATTCACGCGCGTTTTCCCATAGGAATACACAGGGAGGCTGGAAAAGTAGACTGCATGCTGTCTGCTTCAATTTGCAACCGGAAGTCCCGTAGACACTAGCGCCAGCTGAGCCTCTAGCGTTTATTATAATAACTCTATGGCTCGAAAGCTTCAAGAGTGCGCGAGGCCTCCTGTGCTGTCACGTGACATTCGCAGCGATCGGCGTGCCACGCGCGTTTTCTCGCTATACTTCGTTTCAGCTTCGGTACAGACGCAGCCAAAGCTACAAGCGCGAGCTCCGGGCTTTCAGCATCCCTGCCAAGCACGCGCCCTCGTGCAGTGCAAGCACTGTTCTGGGCCACATGCTCGCGCTTGTAGCATCGGCTGCGTCTGGTCCAACTGAAACGAAGTATAGTGTGGCTAGTGCCACTAAATAAGCTACGCTTCAGAGTAACGACACTTGGCCATATTGTGGCTTAAAATCATGGTTTGCCAGTTATCTGAAGCTTTATCTGAAATCACAGAAAACGCTTTTCCGTCCTTCACACAATGTTTAAACAGTCCGCGACAAAGAAAAACAATATTACATGAGCTTCCTAACACCAAATCGAATGCTGAGGAAGTCGCACTTTTGAATCATAACGATCTGCCGTTGCGTCAGCTCTGCACAAGCCCCAATATGGCGGCGCCCACAGCAATGTCGGGGAACGTAGGTGCCGATACTCTAAGCGCAGCTCATTTTTAGTGGCTCTAGTGTGGGCGGCCCTATAAACTAATGGCATCTTACACACGCGTTCGTCAACGCATTATTTTTGTTATTTGCGTCGGATCTTTTATGCGGGGAAGGCGTGCGCGTGCGGCGCCGGCGTCTGCAGCAGGTACTGTTCTAAAGCAAAAGCCTAAAACAAATGGCATCTTACACGCGCGTTCTTCAACAATTTATTTTTGTTATTTACTTCGAACCTTTTATACGAAGAAGGCGTGCGCGTGCGTCTTGCGCAGCGGTGCGAGCGTAGAGTCACTGCACACGAAAAAATCCACGGAACCCTGCCCAAAAACCGCTTGGCTGTTAAAAAGGAAACCGGTTCTGGGCAATGTACTTTCCAGACAGATGCACGCGTAGAGAAGTGTTGACGGCAGATGGCGTGCACCACGTCGAGGGAGCGCCGGCCGATTCGGGTTATTTTGCGGGATCATCTGCTATCACCCGAAACGGCCGGCGCTCCTCGACGAGACGTACACCGTCGGTCGGCAGCATACAACTTCTGCGAAGTGGTGGCAGATTAGAAACAGGTTTCTTTTTTCAACGAGGTAACTTTAAAATTTGATTTGTTCGCTGCAAGTTTTCACCACAGGATTGTATTTATCTCTGTAGTGAATGTCAGCGCGAAACGTTGAGAAACGGATATTTGCGGGGCTTTCAAAAATGTGGAACGAGTGTGTACTTGTTTAACATTTGATTATATCGTTGAAATATGTGCGACCATTAGTTTGATAAGGTTTTATTGTATTTTAATTAGTTCACATCACTAGCATACGCGGCACGAAGTGCTTAGATCATAAATGCATCTTATTGCTGACTCTGAAACAACATTGTTTACGCGTGACCTTTTTTGTTTTAAATCTTGGCTAAGTGCTTTTATTTATGATGCGATGAAAATTCGTTGGCCTTATAAATAAACTACCATGTACCCAACGGTAATCTCTATAGACAGAGCATGTTTTACGTAGATCATATTAACACGATGTCACACTCAGCTAACACTATCTTAACAGGCCCATTAAAAGTATGTGAAGTAACTTTTCAAACATATTTTTAACTCCACTACTTTCAAGTTTAAAACGCGTCTGAGATTTTACTGCAGTTTGATTTTTTTTATATTTTATAAATACTGAGTAACGCTATGGTGAAAAGGGCGAAAGCTCAGTTACCCTTATTCTCGTTAGGTTTCCATTATTATTGCCCTCCTACAAAAATATAAACCCGTGGTTCGCCCACTTTTGGACATTTCAATTGATATAAGTATATCCGCTAAAAATATTACTACACATCCTGTCAAAAAAAAAAAAAAAAAGATGGGGGTCAACGCGAAACAGAACATAAACGTTTAATAAGGCGTAATTGTGTCAACAAAGTTTAAAAAAAATGGTGCGACGGCGACGACAGAGCGACTGCTCTGAAGCAGCGCATTACCTCTTCTCTCAAGCTTGCGGTATGTTCAGGAATGTTCTCTACTACAATAGGCGATGCCAGCCGAAAATGGCGTATAAACTTTCCTGAATATCAAAGGATTGATTACCCACGCCACGCGCGCGACATTCTCTTATTTGTTCATCAAATATTTTTGTGTGTAAACACCGCTTTCCTTTCCTTCTATGGTACTGTCGTATTTAATCAGATTTCTAACACTCCCTAGTTGAAAATATTTCTTAGCACTCTTAATAAGAAAAGTACCGACTTTTACCTCCAGCCTACCACATAGTCAATACATGGCGTATGTAGTGGCCCCCTGTTCTAGCGATGATTCACGACGGATATCTACAGTGATGGACAAAGATACACTAGCATAGTGCTTACCCATAAGAGAGGTAACTAATGTGAAATATCAAGCACAAAAGTTTGTCACTGACTCCAGCGTTAGCCTCACTGTCACATCGCATACTCGTTGCCTAGGTCAAAATATTTCTTCGGTATATTTAGTCGCCGAGCTTCATTCGTAGGCCACAGTGATTGGCTCTTTTGGTGATCTCTGTGGAAGGCGTTTCTATACTTCGTTTCAGCTTGGGTCCAGACGCAGCCGATGCTACGAGCGCGAGCGTGTGGCCCTGAACAGTGCTTGCATTGCACGAGCGCGCGTGCTTGGCAGGGACGCTGAAAGCCCGGAGCTCGCGCTTGTAGCATCGCCTGCGTCTGGACCCAAGCTGAAACGAAGTATAGTATGCGTTTTGCCCGCTCGTGTTTAAAACATTGAACAATGTTATATTGAGAGGCTGTTTTTTGCTTCATTCAACCTTTGAAATTTTTTCAGAACCTATTCCAGAGGGTGCTTTCTGCAAAAACCGAGTTCCGGGCCAAGGCCCTTCCTTACGCCGGCTGCGTGGGTACCCTGGTGCTTTCGGTACCCGTTCTTCTCCTAGGACTCGTTGCCAGAGCTGCCAGTGTGTAATATTTATAAATGGAAAAGTTTACTTATTACCATGAAATTCGCTGCATTGTGCTCGCTAATTACAAGAGGAATATGAAAATATCCCTCTTGTATTCTTCTTCCTCTCGTGAGAACTAAAGGAATATGAAAATACTGCTGTGAAAAGTCAGCCAAACGCCTTTTTCAGTCGCGAAGGTTATTCTAATGGCAGCTAACATCAAGGGAAAGCCAGGCAGTAAACAACTCTTATTTAATTTAATTAATCAACGCTAAGTGTAGGACTAGGAGTAATATTTGGGATGAAAAAAGGGAAGCGCCAGCATGTATTCATCTATTTCTCCATTAGATCTATTGAGTGGTAAAATAAGTAAGAAAATAAAATGTAAGAAATAGTTTGTGTTTATCGTTGTTTCTGGTATCAGATAATTAATGTTCCAGAAATCATTTAGGAGGGCGAAATAGTAAGAAAGAAAGAGTGAAACAATAGGTTTTGTAAATAAATTACTCGGTCGTCAGCAGCTATTAGAAAACAAACAAAAGAACAGGTCATTATTATTATTATTATTTTTTATAAGCCAAGCCTGCAGACTTGAGCGCCCTTTAGGATATAACACGTATGTAATATAGAAAGTGACTAGAATTCTATCTTCGATTGTTGTGATACGAATGACACGCTAATGGCAGCAATACATATAAGCATAAAATATGCAGTTGATGACGCAAAGCACGAAGACCCCAAAATATGGGCGGAAGCTGCCACGTTCTTAATACATTACAACACAACCGAGTCGATCACACTGATGCTCTAATAAGTGCAGTGTCCAAACCGTTCTTCGAGTTGGCATAATTTTGTTTGCCTGTCGTGAGGTCATTTTTGGATCCAGGGAGCGGTGTTGGCGGTACGCGTTGAAAGTAAAGGCTTAATGTTGCAAACCAGGAACGTATAATCTACTTATGTCACTTAATTCGAATAACGTGTAATGGGAAACGTAGTTACGTTGTCGTTACCTCTTCCAAAAACATAAAAACAATTGCACTTCATTTTTTGGCGTTTCTTGGCGCAGTCTCATGAATACTTCCCCTCATCCCACATACCTCCAAAACTTTACCATTCTTCTCAGCGCACAAACACTTCCACTTTCTTGAAATATGCGCTTATACATACCTGTAAGATAAAACAGTAAAATGTTTGCACTCCTAAATAAAAAGAACGCAAAAGTAACCTTCGCTACATTTTTTTTTTTGGTAACGGTTACGCGTTTTTTTAATATTGAGTTAAAGGAGCTCTTTAACGACTTCCTTTTATTTGCGAGCAATGTTTAATGTATTCCTTTGCTTATTTTCTGTAACGTCAACACTGCCAGACAGACGTCAACTCCTGCTCTGAGGCTTCCAGAACACTCTTTGTCAAGTTCACTCTTCCGCCTTGGACAACCTTAGGCTTATGTTTTAACTTCGTTGCGTAAGGTAAAGCCGCGCAAGCCAGTGAGAAATTTTCTTTCTGGTAGAGTCACAGTAAGGATGTTATCCAATGAACTTTTAGGGTTTCAAAGTAATTTTATTGTTTCACACCTAGCGAACTCTCCCGACTGTTAGTTGACATACTTTCAGCGGTTCTTCTGAGGACTTTTTGCTGTTCTGCTTTATTTATACCCCTGTCTACAGCACCGATTCGGTATATTTTAACTCCAGAAAGTATATTCCCTGTCAGTAACTGGGTGCTCCCGTCCAGGATGGCAAGACACGTCTTATACCAGCGCCAATGGCGGCCCCGCGTCTCCTCTGGACGATGAATCCCAGTGGTCCCTGCTGCTGCCCTTGACGCTGCAGCATCTAACTTCAGCATCGGTGTCCTTCCTGGGTCAGGGGGCTGTGGCCGCAGCCGCCATGTCCTCGGCAGACGCCTGCATGCTCAGCAGCGGGGCACTCTTCACCAGGAACGTCTACGTGCCGCTGCTGAGGCCCAAGGTCGGTTTTGACAGGTTTCGCAATGGTTTTAAAGTTAAGCATCGTCTTTATATATAAAATCACTGACGCGCTTAAGCGTAAAACGCTCGTACCGGTAGTGGGCAGTGCATCTTAAATAGTAATTGTATTGGGTATTTTCTTCCGTAGACGCACTGTAACAAATCTGTCCCAAAAAAGAAATACTGCTGTAGCAAGACTAGCCATAAAAACATTAGTTACGGACTTACTCCTAAACATTTGGACTGCACGAGTCCCGCCTATGGATATCTCGGCTTACATCACACTTTTTCAACATAATGGGGAAAATATATAAATTGAAGTAAAGATATGAGCGGCATGCGCAGTTAACTGTCTTCATTAAAAAAGATTTATAAAAAAACGTTTTTGCATCAATGCCACAAAAGTAGTTAATTAGTGTTTTAAATAAGATCAGCCTTTCAAATCCTAGCACACAGAGAAGGTGAACAAAACATAATCAACAGCCCAACAAAAAATTTAAAGCAAAAATGCCATGAACCAATAAATGAAACCCTACAATTTTCCACAGTGGGTCCAGATGATCAAAATATCTGGAAGGATAAAATAAAATAAGAAAGAGGGAGAAAGAAAAGGAGAGAGCTCCTTTCCTACACAGATTTCACAGAAACGGGTGCTTTCATAGCAATAGGCTACATTGTAGCGTCCGTGAATCTTGCCTAAGGATAGAGGCTAGAATCTGAGCGGTTCACCTCATCTATCCTGTGATGCAAAGAGAGAATTTGAATGCAAACATTCAGCAGACATCTGTTCAGTTGGTTAAAGTTATAAAGAAGAGTTCCAACCAAGTCCGACTGTAGGGGAACAATACACTAAGACGTTAGAAAGAAAATTACGTGTATTTATCTTATCAATGAAATTGATTAGCACAGATATTTTCATCCTTTTTAGCAGCATCTAACCCTTGCTCCTTCCTTCAGCAGAATGTTTTGTGCATTGCCAATGACGAGTCATATTTTTATGTGGCATCTGCTTGATGCAATATACAATTATTTAATGAAACAGTGCTCAAACATTGCCACAGAACTGTTAACGGTTCCGTAATCCTCTCGTACAGGCTTCTGAGTTCGAGAAAGTCTGGGTCCTGCGCACCTCCATCGCAGCGACGGCATTGATGTCGTCCGCGGTGGCTGCCACGGTAGATTCGGTGTACGGTCTTTCCATCATCATAAGCGACCTGGTGTACGTGATGCTGTTCCCTCAACTGTTGGTTGTCGTACACTTCCCGTCGCTGTGCAACGCGTACGGATCTGTCGCTGCCTTCTTTGTCGGACTGGGACTCCGGGCCGTCGGCGGCGAGCCCGTGCTGGGGCTCCCGGCGCTGTTCCGGTACCCGTACTTCGACGAGGCGACACAGCAGCAGCTATTCCCGCTTAAAACGGTGGCCATGCTCGCCAGTCTGGCTACACTGGTGGTCGTCTCGGCCGCCGCCAAGGCCACATTCAGGGCGGGGCTCCTGTCTCCTAGATACGACCTTTTGCGTTGCCAGTTCATCGGGACAACTAAAGTCAAGGCTGTACCCGGAGAAGAGACTGCTGACACCAAGGGAAAGACTCAAGTGAATCCCGCTGAATACCAGAGCTTGACAGAAAACTCACAAGTTGAAGCTTGCAGCAGCGTTTAGGGACCCCAGGCCGAGACGGCGTCACCGCTGAAGTACTGAATGGACCTTTTCCGAGAAGCGTTCTGCGCACGCGCGAGCGCCCGATGCCAAGCGGCGGAAGTGTGCACGAAAAATCGAGGAAATTCGGAAGGAGGCTGTGGATCAGCGAGTAGAAAACGTAATTGCAGCATACATATAATTGTGTTACGCAAAAAAGAAAGCGGACGGAAAGAATAACACGACGTTTAAGTGGACGCCACGGATGCCCCACTTGGACGGCGCGTTGGGCACGCCCTGCTGCTCAGAGAACGAAGAAACTGGTAGCGTAGCTCCCATTATCGATTGGTAGCGCAGGTAGGTCCCTTCCTCGATTTTTAGTTCGTGCAGCCACCGCCTGGTGCCGTCGGTATGTGAAAAGGTCCATTGGATAAAAGCCATTGGGTAAGCCCGGATTGGCTCCCGGCTTATCCCGCTCCAAGATGCAGCAACAAAAGGAGTCCCTCCGCCGTCGAGACTGTTTGGGTCGCCTATTTTATGGTTAAAGGGGCCCTGCAAGAACTTTTTGACTGGTTTTAATTTGCACCAGACCTGAGCGCACTGAACGTAGTAACTTAACGAAACTTTTCTTTTCTCAAATTTCGCGTTATTTTAGAAGTTATAGGCAAATTATAACTGCAAAAACAAGCAAAAAATAACCTCCCTCATGACGTCGTAGGTGCTGGCTTGAGTGGCCGTGAACTAGAGGAGGGGTAGTGAGCCCATCGAGCGTTTACGGCTGCCGCACTCCGTGTCGACGGCTCGAGAGGGCGCCACTAAAGCATGTGTTGCATAGGCTGTATGAAGCGGGCGGCCCGGGCGGCTCGCATTGCATTTGCTGCGCGATTAAAGAATATTTCGGTATAACACTTCATTGGCCTCAAACGACAGCAAACACAGGGTAAAGATCAGTTCAGAACGGGGGCCACTTCGCGCTGCCATACCGCCAAATGGGCAAATCGCCAGCAAGGCCCCCGCCGAAGGCCTTCGGAACACTCGGAACCGGTCGTATCCTTGAGCCGGTATACGACCGCAGCGCCGCCGCGTACACCCGGCACCTTTCTACGCGCGCCGTTCGTCGGTGTCTCATCCCACTAGCCCTTTCTAGTATGCCCCGTTTTTTCCGCCGCTTGGTGGCGGGTATGTCGACGGGTCATTTCTTGTTTCCGTACTTTATAAACTGCATTTGTTTCTTTTCTGATCTAAAATAGTGAACAAAAACGACTTTCATACATAATTGAAATGGTTCGCGACACTTATATTTTGTATCTCGACTTAAAAAAAAGCTTTTAGCGGCTCTGATCACTAGTAAGGCCAGGACCTAAGACGTCACATATCGCGCGCTTTCGGCAACGCGGGTCGCCCTCGTAGGTGGAGGAGGTTTCCGCGTCGTCCGATTAAAATATGACGCACTGATATTTAGTTACTCTCTCCGTGCCCACTGGCTGGCCCGAACCCCAGGAGACGTGGAAACCGCAAAAAATGTAGACGCTTAAATGTGATTGCAGGGCCCCTTTAAGGCACAGGCCCACAAAGTGCCATTTGTTATCGAACAATGTGAAATTTGAAGTACAGTTTAATAATAGCTCTTTATACTGAGAGGGATGGGCTGATTGGCAAATCTTGTGGTCTTCAATACACCTTTCAGACTAAGTCCGACGGCAGTCCACGCTACAATCCCATGAAGCCAATCAAACAGTGCCAAAGGTGTATCGACATGGCTTTCGCCGTCTGCATGATTGCTATCATCGGCTAAGGGGCTTGAGCGGGTATCTGTCGCGGTTTCGAGGGCCGGAAAATAAATAAGCAAATACAAATAGGCAGACGCTAATTAAAGGTCCTAGATAAATATTTTAAGATTATCCTTTCCACTTTGGTGAAGAAGGAAGACCAGCGAAGCTGTACTATGGTGGGAATGAAGTAATAGCCGGCCGCAAGTCGGCAAGCCAGAGTGGAAAGGCTGTAAAGGTTGCCGCCATCTATGAGTGACTGCGGCAACCAGACAACCTGCAAGCCGCTTGTCTGGTTGCCGCCGTCGCTCATAGATAGCGGTTCCTGTCCAGAGTTTTATGGCGAGATCTGTTTCCCACGGACACGATTCAGGAGAAACTAACCCTTAACAGCTCCGCTGTAATCAGTCTTGTACACGTTACTAAAAAAGTAATCGATTACAATTGCTATTACTCTTGGCTATAAAGTATTCGATTGGATTACTTGATTACTCGACAGCAAAAGTAATTGGACATATTACTTCAAAAAGTTACCGTTACTTTCCGATTACTTTATTGTGTGAAGACTTACATCTTTAGCGCGGAGTATCGTGAATACATATACTTTATACTAAAATTAAATATTTAGGTCAGTATGACATTACACAATAATTGAAACCCAGAACATTCATTACTTAAAGCGCCTAGGAGCTCTGGCACGTTCACAAAGGGCAGACCACTAATGAGAATGGTGGAACTCATGTTGACATCATGCAGTAGTTAAGACACAGGACATTAAGCACAATATACTCGGGAACACAAAGGAATCGCAGCCTACGAGCACGTATAGTTTCACATATGTGAATCAGGGGACTAATAATAGTGATGCTCGTGACGACAATGTCCAATGAGTAATAGGGCGAGAGGACCTTTGTTACAATATGCCGTTTCCTCTCGGACTGTGTGGTGACGTTAATGCAAGGCTCGGCGCCGTACTTTTTTTTTTTTTTGCTTTTTGCGTCGGTAGCAGCGGTTTTGCTGGAAGCAGACCACGGACCGGGGCTTTATTGAAAGTACCGCGGCCAGCAAACGAGTCGGTCCGAAGACCCCCTTGAGCCGGATTTGGCTTCCAGGTTAAGGTTTGGAGACCCCTGGGCTAAACAAATCACGCACTGTGGTTCGACGTCATCATTGCCGTTTTCGTTCTGCGTGTGATTGGTTCAGTCAGTGATAGCAAACGAACAGAGGCGACGAGCGTCCCGACGGTACACTTCTCACACTGCTTGATTAACTCCATTGGATCTCAGATCAGCCTCTGGTACATAATGTGAAACAGAGTGTAGTACACCGAATCAACACTTTGAAGTCAAGGGACTGTGGTGGCGCTACTGTCGGCACTGCGCATGCGCACACGCTTCAGCTCACGGGGATCTGGTTTGTGTGCACGCGCAGTGGGCAAACGCTGTCTCGTTTGTAAACCTGTCTGGAGCGAGCCGACTTCGCGTCAACGCAATATGGCACGTTGTCTTCTCTGCAAATGGCCTTGGTTTCTTATACGCCAGCAACATAAGATGGTGGAGGGAACGTATCACGTGTTCCGTTTGCCAGACATCCAGCCTCGGTTCCTAGGCTCTGGGCATCTTCACAGGACTGCCAAAAGCGCCTAGTGTAACCGCCTCTTTTTAATCAAGGTGCCACTATTTGCCATTTGCTGACATCAATACGTAAGCTATAATTATATCCTCCTGCTATCTGTACTCTACGTTTTGTTTTCAAAAGATGACGCAAGATAATTGTTGGCCTGTTTTAGTTGTTTTCTTAAATGAAGCATGAAAACGTTATATTCGAAATATGAATGAAGAGTTTTCTCGATGTAATACATTCACGTTGAAACGAGCGTTGCTTGAGAAACCAAGTAGTGCTATGCGGACGTTATGGGAACCAAAGGATACAAAAGAAATATTGAAATAATGAAGAGATTATATAAAAATGTAGAGAAAATAAAGTATTTCTGAGAAATTCTCAGACATGTTCTGATATAGTGACGTTCCTTGAACGTTTATAAAAGCGAAAGCAGTAAGACGGTTCCGTTTCAATTCCTTTACTTAAAAAAAGTTTAAAAGCCCAGTTTCTTGTCTTTTCAACTTAACAGCAAAACAAAATATGACGAGGTCGTGACTTAGCATTCCACCGTGAACAGTAAAATCTCCCATCCGTGTAAGTGTTAGGGGATTGGCATTGCTTGTTGATTGCGCATCCCTTACAAAAATATTTCACACAGTCCATAAAAATTTGACCCACATTTTACTCACCCCTTTTAACTCTATATTCAGTCACGTCATATCGACGATGCTCAATTGATTTTCGGTACACTTTATTTAATCCAAAATTTATACAATACAGACGATATAAATGATATAAAATTTCTATCGCGAATGTCTCAATATATATTCTGTCACCATATTCCTATAGGATTTTCAATAGACTGAAAACCAGTATCAGCACTGTTCCATGGACGCCGCCATGTTTGTTTATGCTGACGCCATGACACAGCACGGGCTGTGCTTTTCGCAAGACTCACTTTTTTTAGATACCTTCGCACATATCGTAGTGCAAGAACGTCAGAAATGCACAGTCACGACGCTCCAAACACAACACCGATGTCAAGAGTGCTGGAAAAAGCAAAATCTTGTTTTATGCTCAGCCCTTCTATTCACAAGTGCCTGCTTTTCAAATTATTATTTCCGATTTTTATCGCTGGGGGCTGGGATTTCGGACACTGGTGTATCTTGTTAGAATAATAAGATGCAGTGTGGAGAAGCGACATCACATCCAGCCAGAGCTTCCTAGCGGAGGCTGCTTTTTTTATGGTATCAAATAAATATTATTTTATGAATGCTTTATAGCAGGAGATGGACTCCACCAACCCTTAAAAACCTCATTTTGAATAAAGTATTTGCCACAAACCACCTACAGACTTTAATTTTTTTTTTCTGGGGTAGTTTTCGTTCAAATGGTTGCCTTTTAAGTGTGTATATATGGCGGTGGAGCACTCAACAGAACTGAATTACTGGTGTTATGAATTCTCCCTAGCGTGTGTATTTGTGATGTATGCTTACCTTCACAAGGCAATGGCGAGTGCATGTTTCCATGGATGTACTGTGCCAAACCTAAAATTAATGTTCCAAAATCTTTTTTTTTTAACAACAGAAGTGAGCAGTTTTTTATAAAAAGAGGGTAAAAACGTGGTTCAAATTTCTATATTTTTATACAATTTCTATTATGTATCTATAAACCAAGTTCTGTATGAAGTCTATCGAAAAAGCGGCCAGAAAGCTATAGGGTGTTTTCAATTGAAATTGAACACGTGTGTCGGAGTGGGTATTTTGATTTGACTCAACAAATTAGATATTATAGCCACATTTCCGAGACGAAAAAACACCTTCTAAAATGTTTCGAAAATTGTTTCGAAATTTGCTCCATCAGTATTTTTAAGTGGAGCAAGTTTGAATGCTTCGTTTCGACTGTTTGATATTTTCGCCCAGTTCTGTCGGTGGTTATAAATCGACAAAAACAAAAACACTCAAAGGATTTTTTTAATGTAATTGTGTGACGCATGGCCTTTTTTTTTTTGTTATGTAAGCTATACTGTTTTTTTGTTTATTGACGGAAATAATTATATATATATATATATATAAAACATCTCATCTTTCACGATTTGGTTAAATATTTGAAGCCTTGGACCTTAGGATTTAGTATAGAGTATGCTTATTAAATGCTTTGTTTGTAGGCAAATACATTTTCTATCGACTGGTACTAATTTAGTTTAATTTCTTAGGACGAAATGCTTGATATTAATTGTTAAATTTCGTAAAAGGTATATGCAGGCATTATTTGAGAGCGTGTAACTAAAAAATTGAATTTTTTATTGCTTTAAAATACGTTATTCTTTGTGCGCATAATCAAAGTTTCTTTTATTTTTCGGTTGTATCTTTTGTAAGTGTTTAAACGTAGTCACCCGAATCGTCAAAAGGGTAGTTTCGCATGTTGGCTTTACTGTAAGGTGTTTTAGTCTTAAAATTTCAAAGGACAGGTGTTCGGAGGTCTTTTGCTCAACACCTGAGACCGTGGAGCACGGTGCAGAAAATGAAAAGCTTTTGGTCGAAGGAAAAAACGTCTCAAACCCAGCTCTTTCATTATGATTCCTCATTTTAGATATAAATTGTATTGCGGAGAACACATCCATCCTTGCGGCTTTTACGTCACACAAAACTTTGGAACATTCCTCAGTGTTTGTTCTGTTTAGCTAGAAATATACACTTCCCATGGATTTACCCCGCCAGCTACAGGTACATCGGACGGAATGTGTCTGGCCTGATTGATTTTCATTTGTTATTGCATGAGTGTCCTTTTTGTAGATGCTTCTTAACACTTTCTTCTTTTCACATTCCAAAGGCTGTAAAAAAAAAACCTCTTTTTCGGCGTTTCAACGTTGATAGTCCCCCGTCGTACTTGTATTATTGGCCGCGGAGGATAAGTTCAGATGCGGTCGCATGCCCGGCGTAGTTCTACACTCCTGTTGTCTGTACGCTTTGATAATCTTCTTTTTGTGACTCCATGAGAATATCGATGCTGACAAGTGTTTGAAGAGGACCGCATCAACATAGCTTTTTCTCAAACCGATGCCAAAGAAAGCGACCTCTGCTTTCAGCTTCGCCAGACGTCCTCCCAGGTTGTCGAGTACTGTAAATTCTTGAAGGAATAACGTGGCTGGCCGGGGAACAAGAGTGGAGCCACAGGAAAAGTGAAATAAGCCTACTTCTGGGATTGGTAGAAGAAAGACTTGAGTTTTGTTTGAACGTAAAAACACTCAAGGATAGATGTGTTCTCCGAAATTCAATCTATATCTAAAATGACGAATCATGATGAAAAAGCTGGGATTGAGGCGTTTCCTTCTGTGTACGTTCCTTCGAATAAAGGTTTTTCATTTTCTTTCTGCACCAGTCGCAGGTGTTAAACGATATCATTAGCTGCACCAGCTCGTCTGCGCACTCACACTCCTTTTTTGGGACGTGCTTGGGAGGGGAAGGGGCGGGAGAGTGAGTACGCTAAAACATGTATTTAATTTTATCAAAGGATCGCCTGCTATGGCCAAGTTACCCTGAGTAGACAGGTGATGGGTACCAGACCTTTGTAACGCATCAGTAAATCGAGGATGACTCTCCTCCGTCCTAATGAATCCTTGGGTCGGGGACACTCGTCTGGCATCCTCGGTCTGTATTTTTTTAGAAAAGAGTGGTTGAAAGAAGGGAGCGGAGAAGGTTACGAGGACGCACCCATATTAGGAGAAAAGAGTCTGCCCCTACCATTCCACTCTTGTGGCGTTGCTGAAGCGAATGATTTCCATATTATTTCAATATTATTATTTTTCATCATTAATATTTTGTATATTATTTTATTATTATTGGTGTATAGAGGTAACACTTAATTTTTTGTATAGACATTACTTTTTTTCGCGCTCTGCCCATTTGTAAAAAGTATATCATCGATATGTTTATTCGGATTCATTATTTGGTTTGTAATATTGCTATGTATGACATTGTCTCTAAGATTGTGTGCTCTCTTTAAGTGCTGCACTGCAGGCAGATACCTTTGTCAAGCTCTACGCCTTTAGACTCTTCCTCCATTTCGGTTGCTACCGGAAAAATAAAGATGAATTCAATCTAATTCTATTATTATCATTATTATTAATATTATTATTGTTGGGTGCTTTCATATAAGATCGACCAAAGGTTGGCTGTTCGACATTTTTAAATCAACTGATGTTTTATATGCCATTTTTTATTGTCAGAAATAAACGAATCCACACTTAGATTGGACCAGAAAAAATTGGGGATACGAAAAGTTGTGAGGCATGGAGAAGTGGACAGTTGCAATCACGCGCACTGGTGTAGGGGGCAAGTTTGAAAGTGAATAAATAAAACGATAAAATTGGACGAATTTTAATACTTCTTAGAAAAACCTTCTATGGGTACAGTTTGTTTGTAATATGCAGTAATGCTATTTATTTATTATATATGTTTTCTAGCAATTGCCAAACATGCCTGCTCGAACGACAAATGGCAAAATTTGGATTTGGAATGCACCATCATACACTTTTCAGATAGTATTCTACTTATATATGGCTATTATTTAGAACATATATTAGGTATCTGAGTGATACAATAGTGGTGATATATTTAGCAGGGCTTCCACTCCTGCTCCAATGGCGCCATTTTGCGCGAAAGAGGTTTTCCTGTGCCATATCCTTATTAAAACTCGCGAAAATATCCGAAATTGCGCTATACTGCTTCAAAATCGGGAGATGGGGATTGGGCGGCGTCTAGCGCCACCTATCCTAGTCAAGGTGATCTTCACTTTGGCCGAAGCAAACGCAAGTCTTGCTGAAAATATCACCAAGCTTGCAGGTCTGAATGAAAAGCTACAAAAACTTTAAAGAGCATGCGTTTGATAAGCTCATTGTGTTTAAAATAAACCAGGTGGTATATGTTAGATGAGCAGTTTGATAAGCTCTCTGTGTTTGAAATAAGGTGTAAGAAGTTAGATGAGCCGGTTTGTTATCCATTTTATTGTGAAGGTAGTGCCTCCTAGTACCTCGCAAACTTTTTCTGAAAGGTGTTCATTTTCACATTTTCAATGTCTTTCTGCGACCGATATATCATACTTGTGTGAAAAACTGACTAATGTAACATTTAGCAATATCGAATATTGTCAATCTACACCTACCTTCTCTTAAGTACTAGACCCTGTACACAAGTGCTCACAAGTGTTCCGAAAAAATGTATTTAAGTGCTCCAGAGTGCTACGAAATTCAAAATTGGGTGCTCCAAATAGCTCCAAAATGAATATTTTGGTGCTCCAAACTGCTCCAAAATTGATATTTAGGTGCTCCAAAAAATGCTCAAAATCTGATCTCGGCAGTAGCACCACTGATTTAAGCAAACATCGGAAAAAAAGGAGTAAAACAATTCCGATGCGAATAAAAAAAACACCACCTTCGATTTTTGTTTTTAAATTTAGGTACCCTGTCATACTCTATTTCGGCATTCAATTCTATTTAAAACATGTAGCATTATTTGATTGAGAAAGAAGACATAACTCCCCAAAGTAGGGTCTTTTTTCTAAGACTACACTTAGCAGCGCCCTATACGAGAAGTGCCTTTGAGTTCCAGTTTCATGAAAATAACACAGATATTTTCACATATTTTTATTCAGATGAGGCCACTGATGACTATAACAGTCGTTCACAGATTAAGTGAGGAAAAACTACTGTGTACAAAGAGCTATCATATTACAAACTAGTGATCCGAGAAAACATCCTGCAGCCATCGACCACAGAGCACTTTGTTTACTTTATTGCCCTACAACATTATATGCTCCTCTCGCTTCCCCTCTATCTCTATCTCTCGTATATATATACATATATATCTGACTTATATCTAGAATAAAACATATTCAAGCATTTCCTTTCTGCGTGATAGTGTTCGGTGGCTAGCAACAATCATGTTCACGCGAAGATCACGATTATGGCGCAAAAGTTGACGGAAGTAGCAGACGACACCCCTCGCTAGTTCTAGCGAAACGGCCGACACAATCTTTTTTCGCAAATATGGTCGCCAATGCCTGTTTACTGATCAGTCGTGCCTGTCGCCATCCCACTCACTGGCGTCACAGGCGATGATATCAGGCACAGAGGGGCACAGCGACAAACAGCAGAATCCCCAAATACTCGAGCCCCGCCTACCCTTACAAAAAAATTAACCAATTTCTACAGAATTTCTAGACATAATTATGGCTAGAGAGCATAGATTTCCTGGGGTGAATGTATCCACTTTCCATTGTCTACAGAGTATTGGCCGCTGCTTCCTACAGGTTTTGTGTAGACTTCAGTGTACAGATAATGTGGCGACTCTGTACAGCAAACATACAGAAATTCTGGCAACCCTCCTGTCCCATTTCTAGCGCCAATAAGAGAGTTTCTAACGAATTGCTGTAGACCAGTGGCCACAGTTTCTATCATCTCACTATGGAGAATGTAGCAGTTTCTAACCATTTTCAGCCCACTTTCCGCAAACAAATCTCCTCAACTTTATCAATTATCTACAGAAAATAGGCCAGTTTCTATCTTTGTGTAATGCTATTTATCAATTCCGAAGTGTACCGATGCATATGCTGCATGCAGAGCACTTGCTTCATTATACACTCAAAGACCAAACAAAATGTTGTTATTTTTCGTTTTTTTTTATTCTCAGTTGTTGAGCAATGGTTTGTTCTACTTGTCCAGCTTGCTCAGCATGCTTGATAGGCAGTGCTTGATCTTTGCTGCATCGACCTTGAAAGAGTGCACAGGTGTGGCATGGAAAAGAGAAAGAGAGAGAGAGAGATGACAAGTTACCATCTATTAAATTCTCCAGTTGAGCAGCTCCCCACTACTCAACTGGGGACTCATGCCCATTCACAGGCTCACTTGCCCGATAATTAGGAAAAACGGGCATGATACGTTGGAAGCAAAAGGGTGGGAGATCATTGATGATGGACGATAGAGGCTGTAAGCTTTGTAACCGGCAGTAGCTTGCGCCACCAATACAGCTGGCCCGGCCAAACTCTCCAATCAACACCAGGCTACCAGCTTCTGCCTGCAGCTTTCATAGAAGCCTAGACTTTGCATGGTGATGAAAAAGTTAAGTGTCTTCAAATTGCTGCTCCATTAGCAAGTCTATTTTACACTAGGGACGTATACAGGGTGTTTTCTTTTTTTTAGTTGCACCAAAATTTTCAAAAGGAAACTTGAGATAGAGTAATTTGAGCCCTGGTGAAGTGTTAATGGCCATGGCGGCCTCTAGAAAATACGTGAAATTAGGTAATTAGCAAATGAACTAAAATGTTTTAATTAACTTTTTAATTTTTGACTTGAGGCCGCAAAAAGCACTTACAAATAGCGCTGTACAGGGCCTTTCGGGCCGATCGCTCTGGATTACACGTTGAACTCGTCGGAGATTGAAGGCAATGTTGTTCCGTCCCAAAAATAAAACTGTCTCTTCCATAGGCTCTCTATTTCTAAATTCTGAGCGGATTGATTTGGTCGAGTCTTTCAAGACCCTTGGATTTGTGTTTTAAAATAACATGTCATGGGTTATCCATATTGAATATTTAAGTAAAAAGTTATCGCAGGTGGTGGGCTTATTAAATCGGAATCGGTATATACTTCCGACATCAGTAAAAATACTTTGTATAAATCATTATTTTTTCTCAACTAAATTATTGCCACCTAGTATGGGGTACAACTACAGCAACAAATCTTTGTAAAATAGATATGCTTCAGAAAAGAATAGTACGCGTAATTGCTAATGTACCTTTTAATTCGCACACTGAAAGCCTGTTCAGAATGTATAATATAGTATTAATTCCCAAAGTGTATAATTATAGACTTGCAGTAAAGTTTAGAAATGAATTGCTTACTGCTAATACTTACTTAACCCAATTGTCACCATTTAAGAGATCATACACTTCATTATCGCTTTCGAAACCCTGAGCGCTGGAGCGTACCTACCTGTCGACTGAACATCGGCAAGGAAATGTTATCATTCAGGCTACCTAAACTCCTAAAAAAATTTTGTTCCAATAATATTGTTCCAGGGAATCTATCAATGAATGAAATACGTTCACTAATGTACGATTTGTGTTATGACTGACTTTATTTTTCAACACTCGTTATCAGTGGTTACGTAGTGATGAAATTTTTTGATTTGTGTATGTGATGTGAATGTGTACTTCTTTTTCCCTTTGATTTTGTTCATATTGTGCATTGAGTGTGCGAGTGTTAGTTTTTATGTTTTTGTAGTTATTTTAAAGAGTCGCCGCTGTCGAATGTAACGGGGGCCGAGGGCTCGTCAAGCCGGTTAAACACGGCTTTTTTTCTCGGCCTCCGCCATTTTTTGAAATAAAAATAAAGTATTATTATTATTTCTGGCGCAGAGTTCGACACGGTTTAAACTCATTGGATAATGACAAAACGTACATTGCGTAGCAAGAATACCTATCCCAAATGGTCAGGAGGACCTCTCCTAGTCACTCACATGGAAGAGAAGGTGGAAGAGAAGGTGGTCCGTCGTGTCTTCGGTCCGTCGAAGCTATTGGTCACATGTATGCCCACAACAAAGGAAGATCACCGGTGTGTTGGCGCTGCCGAAAGAATATCCACGGTCTTGGCAATCCGCATGTTGAAGATCGCACTTGGCACTAAGACGAAATGCACTGCGGGTGATCGGAACTCTAGAACTAGATTTACCACATTCACCACAGAAGCGAAATCCACAGCAGGCCCGCAGGCCGCATCACCCGCGAAGCTAGGTCCGGTCTTTGCAGGTATTCCGGGTTTATCAACGGCTAATGCGTCATCCGTCAAATTACGTGATTACGCTTTTGCCGTTACCCGCGCACAGAGAGCGGTTTCAAGCGATAAAAAGTATACGGTTCATTGGTTCGGCGAATACGCACCGTCTACCATGCCTTCAGCTTAGAGAGAGAAAGAGGGAAAAAGAGAGAAGGAGTAGAAAGGAAGCAGCCCAGAACGGGGGTGCGCTTACAAAGGCTAATCTTCAGGGCCATCTCAACAATGAACACAACTAGAGGTTATGTCACTTGTACCCCAGGATGATAGTGCAGTGGATGTTATGGGTGGCCTTGGGCTTTTAGTCAGGTTCCGTGCTCTGCCTTATCACCAGCTTCGATACTGTAGTCACGTGACCCTAACCAGAGACACGATTGGCCTAAAACACGCAAAGGTCTACCCTGCTGTCAATACCAATTGAAGAGGACAGCTCTTTGAAGGACAGCTTTTGAATTTCTAAAGCTGTCCAGCCCAAAAGTGATTCTAAACGGGGCAAGTTTGAACACACTATGTTTTACGTCTTATACACCAACTCATGTTTACAAACAAACCGGAGCGCCCCTAGCGGACAGCCACCGGCGCTGCGCATGCGCGATGGGGTGTGGGCAAGAACCTCGCCGTCGCCCATAAACAAACCATTGAAATGCGATGTTGTTGGCGTCGGTGTGAGTCCCCCTGCCATTTTTCGCGTTCGAAATTGTTGATTCTACGTCGTCCTGGCAATGTCCGACTACTTGAGCGGCGTCAGCGAAATTACCGAGGCTCGTTACACCGCAAAACTTCGCGTGAATAACGTGACATGCGGCGATTCATTCCGCGTGTACGCCGCAGAATGTACGCTAAAGCCTGATTCGCATGATGAGATTTCGCTCGCAATTTTCAGTCGCGACGTCGCTCGGGCTGCAAAACCGTGAACCGTAGCTGAGATAGTCGACGTCGATACTGAAAATCGCAAGCAGAATCGGACCAAGTGAATCAGGCATAACAAGTCGGTGATGGCCACTGGTAACAATGATCAACGTCTCCTTGTATCTACTGTTTACATCGAGCCTGCTTTCCAACCTTCAAACATAAGTCTTTTGAGGCCTGCACTTACTTCTTATCGCAAGTACCGGGCCAACATTTGGCCTACGGGCCGGTGTCGTCTAAAAGAGCAGACGACAAGCAGAAACGTTTGAAAGAGCAGACGACAGTTCGAACGATCAGGCGGCCGTTTGAACTTGAAGACGCACTGAACGTAGTCCGCTGGCTGGTCCGTACAACTTGACGGTTTCCGGCGTTCATGTTGGAACAAAACAAATAAATGTGTTGACCACAAATATCCGTGAATTCAACCCAAGGTGCTTCCCGCCCAAGCAATCGTGGTCCGACGGCGTCTGGTTTTCCCTTTTCACGGCACATATCCAGATTCTCGGACGAACCGAGCACATGAAAACTGACCTTCAAACCTTTCTCGACTCCTTTGGTACAGTCCCAGTCGCGGCGTTTTGACGAGAAGGCAGGTTTTTGTCTGGTTCCTTTCAAAACAACGCAGGAATACACGTCTCACATGGGGCCTTCCGCCCACAGCCCCAGACCGGAAGTGCGCTCGACGCGCCACCACCGCGCCGTGACGTAACAGAGATGAGTTCGTGTATAACTCACATTATAATTTAGAATGAAGAACTAAGCGCGACTATTTTTTGCTCACGATGTCCACAAATAAATAAATAAATAAATAAATAAATATATATATATATATATATATATTATATATATATATATATAATATAATATATATATATATATATATATATATATATATACAGAATGTTTTTTTTAATCTTAACAGAATTTTTTTTTAAAAACCATGAAAGCTAGATTAATGCGGTCTGCGCAGGTGAGTTATACGGCCAGGGGGACATAATATAGGAGGCTAATCGTAACGATCAGTCGGCTAATTAGTTAAAATTCGTTAATGAACTTTTTAATTAATGAAAATAGACATATAGTTCCAATTAGAAACTTGCTCAGCGTCATCGAAAACCACTAAATCAGTAATTTTCATAACGACTTTGAACGCGTGAGAAGCGTAGTAGTGCACTAAAGTTAGCACTCGTGGAGCACGTACAAAGCTAGCGGTTGAGATAAGGCGCCCGCGCAATTTTTCCGTCTCTTATCTAGCCCCAGCCTTGTACCTGCTCCACGAGCGGTAACTTTAGTGCACTACTACGCTTCTCACGCGTTCAAAGTCGTTATGAAAATTACTGATTTAGTGGTTTTCGATGACGCTGAGCAAGTTTCTAATTGGAACTATATGTCTATTTTCATTAATTAAAAAGTTCATTAACGAATTTTAACTAATTAGCCGACTGATCGTTACGATTAGCCTCCTATATTATGTCCCCCTGGCCGTATAACTCACCTGCGCAGACCGCATTAACCTAGCTTTCATGGTTTGTTTTTAAAAATTCTGTTAAGCTTAAAAAAAACACCCTGTATATATATATACCGGGTGTTATTTTTTATTCGAAACAGATTTATTTTAAAAAAGCCGTGAAAGTTACACTTATGCTGCTTGTGGAGGTGAGTTATACGGCCAGGGGACATATTATAGGGGGCTAATCGTAACGATCAATTGGTCAATTAATTAAAATTCGTTAATTAACTTTTTAATTAATTAAAATAGACATATGGTTCCAATTAGAAACTTGCACAGCGTCACCGAAAACCACTAAATCAGTCATTTTCAGTAATACTTGGAGCGCGTGACAAGCGTAGTAGTGCACTGAAGTTACCGCTCGTGGAGCAGGTACAAAGCTAGAGGTTGAGATAAGGCGCCCGCGCGATTTTTCCGTCTCTTATCTAGCCCCAGCCTTGCACCTGCTCCACGAGTGGTAACTTTAGTGCACTACTACGCTTTTCACGCGCTCAAAGTCTTTCTGAAAATGACTGATTTAGGGGTTTTGGATGATGCTGAGCAAGTTTCTAATTGGAACCATATGTCTATTTTCATTAATTAAAAAGTTAATTATCGAATTTTAGTTAATTAGCCAACTGATCGTTACGATTAGCCCCCTATAATATGTCCCCCTGGCCGTATAACTCACCTCCACAAGCAGCATAAGTGTAACTTTCACGGCTTTTTTTAAATAAATCTGTTTCGAATAAAAAATAACACCCGGTATATATATATAATATCTATATATATATATATATATATCATATATATATATATATATATATATATATATGTAACACATATGTTAGGTTCGCGTTTTTAAACTTCAAATTATTTTCACGAGAAGAGTTACACATAAAAAGACACCAGATTCTGGTTATATAGTCCTGTCTTCAAGAAAGGGCTAGCGTGCATGATTGTTTCAACCTATTAATTTGGAATCGTGGTGACTAAATCTGGTGTTGGCAGTGGTCGACGGCTGCAACCTACAGCATGTTTGATTGGAAACCTGTGTTATAAATGTATATATACTCTGTGTGATTCTTTTTAAATGTTTATCAGGGCCGGATCTTGTGACAATAAAATCCTGTGACTACGTAGTTCACTTCAAGCCTGTTGTAAAAGCGTTTCTTACTACACACGCAAACTGCTTATGACTCATATCAACGATTTTGTCATGTTTTCAGTGTGTATGGTCTATCAAGTCAGGTGTGTAGAAGATCGAATATGGCGACGCAAAGTCTAACGACCGTTGGCGACAGACAGTTGGTAGGATTTCTGACGACTTTGCTCTGTAGACTCCTGTTGACAGGAAATCTGTAGAAACCTTGTAGAAAAATGGCGATAAGATAGGAAGTGGACAGGTATGCTAAATCATCGTTAAGCTGTCTACAGACTTGCTCACATTTTTTTTGTCAGGGTAAATACAATAGAGCGTAAACATTGTCGCCGCGTCAACATAGGAAAGGTTAACATGGCGACAGTGTTTACGCTCTAGGTAGAAAAGTATGGCGCGTGGTATGAGCCGGGTCCTTACACGAGGTGCAAGGTGAGCCATGAGAACTTGTCTGCTTCCATGGAGTACTTCACGAAAGACGAGGTACCATGTTCGCCCCAAGGTCCCAACCAGAAGGATGTGATCTCTGTCATGCTCGACGGTGAGAAAAAGTTCGTGCCAAAGCGCTTCCTCACACGCTCAATCTGAGAGGCCTTTCGTGTACACAAAGACAACCATCCTGATTCCGGCGATGCGATAACAAAATTTTATTTCTTGCGCCCTAGATGGGTCAAATGTGTTCCACACCAGGAAGTGTGCGTTACTGTGCGCCGCGCCAATTATTACCTTTGTATTGCCGCTCTAGAGAACGTTATAAGCTCAACATTCAACACTGGTGAAATGAACTCAGCATTTTTGTGCGACGCACAAACAGGTTTGTGTGGTTCCGGAAACTGTGATCACAGCTAGACATTTCAGCGTGGATGGAAGACTATGACGTTAATTTTGTTGCGTTCATAAGCCAGCAGCCCACACCGGCGGCTGCTGGCTCATGGAAAAGATCGCGAGTCACTCATTATGGCCACTAAAATGTTTGGTTTCGTATCCCTTTAACGCTTTGGATCGGAGTCTGTTCACATTATATCCTCTTCTCCACTTACTTACCTTGCCCCAACTTGGCTACCACTCACAGCTGAAAAGAGGAAAGTGCTAAGAGAATTATCTTCCCTGCAGAAAACCGAGATTGTATGCTACTTGCGCGAGCTAGCCCACACTCCTGGCTTTGAGGCGTTCATTTTCAGCGCGAGTGCTCGTCCTGCCAAAGAACGCTTCAAAGCAGCGACCTCGAGCTATTATGCTTGTGGCGCTAGCTGTAGTCTCAGCTTACAGGCAAACTTAGTATATCTCAAACAAAAAAACGATACTGTGGATTAATTTTGTTGGTAACGCCTCAGCTTCGCACGCAGCGGAAAAAGCTTCAGTTCCCGCGGGCGGCGGGGACCTTTTCAAAGATTTGACAACATCGAGGACGGACGCCCTGCCTCGACAACTACAAGATCAACAACGAAACCAACTACAACTACTCAAACAACTACTGCAACTACACTCTAGAAGAAAGGTGTAGCCTTAAAACCTTCGTCACATATAATGCACCCCAAAAGTTCAGTTCGAGGTACAGCGCACTGACGTGGAACTCACGGCCCCCAGTTTTACGAGGAGCTTGTTGGAAGGTGCGATATAACATATTAAACAGCTAAAGTAGGTATCAAAGACTACAATAAAAACACTTAAGTCTTGCAATAAAGCCAAAAAGAAAACAATTTTTTTTTGCGGTCAGTCAAACGTACATTAGCTATTTTAATAAGTTGTACAACTCGGCTATCAAGCCGCGCGTGAAAGTTGGTGCCGTCAGTTCAACGTCAGTGCGCTGTTCGTCGAACGCAAGTTTCGGAATGTACGGCATGTGACAAGAGGTGTAACAATATAATTTTTCTTCTTAGAATGTATGGTGCCAGGAGCGCGTTTGCAGCTGGCGTGTCTAGCGTCCTATCTCACCGATATATCAAAAGTGGTCCCGAAGTTGCCACAAATTACGTCACAAAAGCCGAAGTGTAATGCTGTTGGATGTGGCGATCCTGGCGGTTGGTCGTAGAACTAGTGGCGACAAGCGCGAGCGAACGACTAGTGTCGCTGTCGTAGCGGCGTCCCAACTTCTGGCTACCGAAGCTTCCGCGGACTGTCACTCTGGAGAGACACCTGCAGCAGAACAGGCGTTTGTTTCATCCGCTATTACTGCTACACTCTAAGAAAAAATCGAGCATCTGGGGAGCAACGACAGCATTTGGACCCTCGAGTTCCCATTTGCGCCTCGCAGGGACCATCTGGTTGGAACTATGTGCCGTGTGCAAAACTGGGGGACCAACTGCGGTCGACCGGGACTAACTGAGAAGTGTGGAGGAGCATAAGCAGCAGTTGCTCTCGCCAGGCGAGGGTGCATCTTCACCACTTGGTCCCCGAAATGCGAAATGCTGGCACCATTGCCCCAACTGATTTATCATTCGTGCTGTGGCTTGCCACAGACCAGCCCAGTGCGGTCGTCGATTGAAGTGCTAAAGAGACTGGCAATCGCTGAAACCGCTGAAATTTCGTTTAAATATATTGGTACGTCGAATGGCGTGCGAATGCGAATTATCTATCGATTACATCCAATGACCGGCCGACTATCTGGGCGGGACTCTCAGACCCCATCAAGCTGCTATTAGCAGCTTTTTGTCTGAGTCCCTCCAGTCTCTGCAAAATAAACGAAATTGAAATTGAAACGATGTACTCACACGACGGAGCTTTTTATGGTGCTTAAGTTTTAGTATTGCGGAGGAGACGGCGAAATTCTTTTCACCATTTCAAACTTCTCCTTACCGGCTGACTCGATCACTGAGCCATCTGATCTGTCGCGGACGCGCGTCGAAGAACGCCGGCATGGAGATACACCTGGCTGCCAGTTCGATGTATTGCGACCAAGATATGCCTTCGTCCACGCGCAGGCAGCAATCGCACGCCGATAAAGCGCGGAGTCGCGCGGAAGGGATGACGGTCGGCCAGTCTCGATTCTGCGGTCAGCTGACACACAAACCTCTCGGCGCCGCAGATGGACATCGGCGCGGTCACCGGGGCGGAAGCGCGGAGGGGCAGAGTGTTCTGTTTCTTTGGCTATGCCCGTGCGGCGACGAGCAGCTTTGGAAACGGTGTCGCAGTAGCCGCTTAACTTGAACACGGACGTGGAGTGAATAAAGTAACAAATTGTGGCGTTTCGTAAACGCCCAGAAAGGTCGTGTGTCGATTCGAACACGAAGACACGGGTCCCTATCGTTTCGTCGATAGCATACTCTCGGATACCGGCGCCGTAGTAGGGCGCCCTTCGGGGTCGTAGCGGTAAGGTAGACTACCAAACAGACCGCCATTTCGCACGGTGACCCCTTGCTTAGCTTCACTACGCTCAGGTCAGTGGCGTTACTAAAGTCAGTGGCACCCGGTGCAGTGGGCCGCCGCAGCCCCCCCCCAATTGTCGCTTCTTTTGTGTATAATTCTTTGTCATTGCACCCCCCCCCTTCACTGCCCAGCTGCACCACCCCTGAGCGCTGCACCCGGAACTGCATGAACCCCCCCCCCTCCCGCCCCCCCTCTACCCCTCCTGGTGATGCCACTGGCTCGGGGAGTTTAAATTTAATCTCATGCTCGAGTTAGCGCACCGCACAGTGGCGTACCAACTTGTCTTTGAGTAGGGGGGCAAACCAGGACCCCCCCCTCCTCCAGGGACGGAGGCGGTGCCCTTGGTATCCCATGTGGCGTTGCCGGCTAGTGTTTGCCCTGCCCAGTGGCGGCTGTTTCAGGGGGGGCAAAACACATACCTTGCCCCCACTCTGAGAACTGGGGGGGCAAGCGCCCCTCTGCCCCCCCGGTTAATACGCCCATGGCACCGCACCTAGTCTGAACCGCCAATTGTTAAGCAAACTGGGCTTTATAATGGGGGAATGCGCCGCCGTTTTGTTAAATGAGGCCCTCGAAGCCCTCTTCACATGCTGGCGATATGAATGCCACCGAATAGTATATTTCCAAGGCTATGTCGCAAAAAAGAAGCTGTCGATGAAACATCGCGTGTCAGGGAAATTAACTGTCGGGGAAACATCATTCAATGAACTGAGTGCCACCAGTTTTCACCCCCAGTGAGGTTGGTTACACAGTTCTCTTATGGTGTATTGGCTCTGAAACGACATCTCTATCTATCGGCGATCAAAGATGTGCGGAGGTTTCGCTCTTTAATCCCATTACTCAAGGTGGGGAAGGTACGCCTTCGATGCATCGCCACCAACACGGGCCTAACACCTGTACCGAGGAGGAATATTTACAGATTGCACGACGAAGACGACCTTGGTCCCAACCTTAACTGCACGACATGCAAAATTCCGGCTATATGTAAACATCTAGTCATATGAATGGAAAGTAAACAAGCCACAGAGGCAAGACTCGCTCCTCAGCATTCTGCAAAATGCACGACTTCAAATAAATGAGGACTGGGTAACTCCAAGCAAAGACAGGGGGCCCACGCAGGATCAAGATCCTGGACTCTTCACCCACCTACTTTAACGAGGGATACTACAACTGAAATTTCGGCGCTCATTTTTTGGCCTATATGTGTTCAAGAGCAGTATCACATGGAACATACAAATATCTTGTTAGCAAAGTCTCGAAAAGGAACTTTAAAACGAATTAAACGACTTATGTACAAAGAGCACCTGGTGGATGTCGCTAACGCCTCGTTTGTAATGCTCGTCTAGGAACCTTGACAGCTAGTGACGGAGGAATCGTCTCACTCCGGCCACACGACAAGAGAAGGGGGAGGAGGAACTCCCTCTTCCCGAGAATCCCTTTGTGTGTCGTAGAAGTCGCTATTGTCCCCCTACAAGATTATAAAAGATTAACCCGTCACTCAAATTCGTACAAAAACAGCCGCTTTGGTGAGCTGGGACTGACTATGCTCATCCTCTCGACGTCAGCCTCGCCGCAGCTTTGCTCGTCTTGAGACGGACTACGTCACGATTGCGTTGGATGTCACGTGCTCTAAGCTGGGCCTTCTCCGAGCTGCTTCCGCTGCCAGAGTGGGCCGTTTATAATGAACAATACAGCCACCAGGATCAAAATAAAAACTGTGCGATTGTCATTTATGGATATTGTGGATCATATCTAACCTATT
>JAZHYW010027383.1:0-14254 GCA_037355805.1 Ixodes ricinus | reverse complement strand
TTAATCCATGAACTTGACCAAATCTCTCTAGGCTGAATAAGATAGCCAGTTTTGTTTCTAAATTTTTATTGATATTGCCTGTGTGCATAAAAAAATTGCTTAGGGCGTATATTAAATTTATGGCTTGAACAGTGTGGGATGCGAGCTCACAGGAAAAAAACATGTTTGATCAATCTCAAAGCGCACGAAGAAAAGACCAGTCGCACCAAATATACGCGCCGCAATTCCCTAATTCCCTAACCTAATCACCAAGCAGTGGGGCAGATGAAGAGAAGCCATTGTGTTTTGAAATTGTTTCTGTGGATGTTTAGCGCTTGTGTCAGAAGCAGAACAAAAAAATGCTTAGAGTCTTTATATATTGTTTATAATTTAGTACCCAGAGGCTGGTATTCCGTAGAAAAGCATGTTCTTGTGCCAATTTTTGAATTCATTTCCGTTATAGCTGGCGTGCTCCAGTAACAGAACTCGACATTTGTATTCCGAATATGATTTTATTATTCAGCCCAAGGGCTCGCATTTTTGTAAAAATAAAATTAAAAAAACCTAGGCTTTCTTTTGCAAATATAGATTTGGGGCGTGTTTTTTTTTTCAAGACCCAACATAATATTCGGATTGATGTTTTAGAAATGGGCTTGTGTGGCATATTATAAATCAGCAGCACGCCACTAAAAGAAAATTTCGTAACTGACGGGCGTGTGGACAGTTTTTTTTTTTTTTTTATTAATATATGTACTTGATGAGTTTCCTACCTCCGGGGCATATGATGGCCTAAAAGCTTGTTATGCTTCGACTCTTTATATTTTACGTGTATTAATTAGTAAACGTATGGCTCGTTTGTCAATAGAAAAAATATAGTAGGACTGTTTCGCTTTTATGTGGAAAGTAGGTTTCCTATTTAGAATGCTTTAATTCCAATAGGTTGGGTCTATTGGCTCATATGTCAAGACAAAACACGATTTCCTGACCCTAAATTGTTTGATATAATTTGCCCTGTAATGTCTTGTGTATTTTTGTTATGTTTCTAGCTAGGTTTCGTCTCTCGAAGTAATATATTTTATAATTGAAATGTTGTATTCTCCGGAAGGGATTTTAAAGGATTCTTTTTATTTATTAAGGCAGGGTTTCGTAAGGAATAATAGGCCAAGATCGTCCGAATGCTCGACTTGGTACTGACAAACCTGCTTGTTTGCCGAAAATTTTTTAAAGGTTATTCGCCGCAATCGGCAATGCGGCCTGAACAATTTGCGGGTTTTCCGGTTTGTATCATTACTTTTGTTTTTCTGCCCTGCCAAGTCAACGCGCGCTCGTCTATGCCTTTGCGGCAACATGTTCGAAGCTTGTACCTTCAACGCCGCCCCACATGAAGCAAAAATAAAAACAATAGGAATATTTACAGGCAGTCACAACAGAATGAGCCAGACTACCGAATGCTTTGTTTAAACGAGATTTCGCGCATAAAAGGCAGTGTCCAAGGTCAACAAGCGCCCACGGCCGTGTTTTTTTTTTTTTCAGCTAACTGCAATTGTTTGTGAGACTCAATACAAAGCACGCGCTGCCCGTATCTTCCGGAAGTAGAAAAAGACATCGGAGTAGAGAAATGCGCATCGTAGACCATGGAATATAAGTGAACCACACCACCGCACGCAGTGAATCCTCGCGAGGAGAACACAGCGTATTACGAACCCCTATCACTGCGGAGTTCAGCGAGCACGATCACGGATAGCGCCACTGTGCAGAGCCCCGAAAATTGTGAATGTAATTTTTGTTTTATGCCTCGAGTAAAGTGGTTATGTGGCGATGTAACCAGGTTTGCGCAGGGATTCTTGATAGAGGCATCGGCACCTGCTTTGGCCGGTTCTTTGGCCCTCAGCGATCTGGACACGACGGTCGAGCACCATATACTGACATCCGAACCAACGGTTCTATGCAAATGCACCGACAGCAGTGAACTACGCCGAGATCACATCAGGGAGCAGTGAGGAGGTTACGATTCTATTTACCTTCAGCTGAGTAATATTGTACCGTGTTCTGAAGGGCAAAAAAAAAAAAAAAAATAATGAGCCATATCTAGGATATTGTTTTTACTATGGTTTTCTCAAACTAGCTTCGAGCACTAATTTTTGTGTTTTGGACGTCCGAATTGCGGATGTCCGAATTCAGCATTAGACACTGGAGCCCCAGAGCTTTGGAGCCTAAGGAGTGCAGACCGGGGCTTGGAGCCCGAGGCCTGGAGACCGATGGATGGGAAACGTAGACTGAAGGCTGGACTGAGGCGGAGCCTGACAGCTCGACGGCGGTCACTACGGAGCTGGGATGTCTGGACCCTTGGAGGCAAGAAAGACCTCGATAAGTTTCAAATTCTGCTTCTTTTTCAGCTGAACATGTTTCGTAATATATTCCAGGAGATGAATTTAAATATCTAGGTGATTACTTGAATGTAATTTTCCAATGATCCCTACCGGCAGTAACTGATCCTTTGCTATGCAGACAACGACCAACTTAATCTTCGGACATATACCACACGCAAAAAGGATGCTACAATTTTAATGTAACGAGGTCCAAATTCTGCATACTTCATTTTCGGTTATTGGAAATGGTATACAATGTGACAAGGAACACGCTTATTTTTTCTCATGCGCTCGGCTAGAAGGATACAATTACCACCAATGAATATACAAATTTTACCTATCATGTAGCTTGGTATGTCTTGGAAATGTATCCCCCAAAATAATCTGATAACTAGTTTTGGAAAGGAGTTTGATTGAGCTCTATATCTTCATTTTACTTAAAAACGAGTGTTTGAGTCGTGAAAGATTGTATTTATAAAGAAAGAGCTACAAGTTTCTTCTTTAGGCTGTTTTTTTAATCGTTTAATTCACATTTTGAAAAAAAAAAACCAGGTTTCTTGTCCCGAACGTTTAACTCAGCATCATTTCATTCAATACCTTAGCTTTATTAGGAGAGTATTTTTTTAATGATTATTCAAGGCGCTTGGCACGTCTCCGCTACAATGTGCTGCATTCTGTGACTCACGCTTTTTTTTTTGGCCTGTTTAGCTTGTGTTGGCCGTTTGGGCTGTTTTTTTTTCAGGTCTAGGTTTGATGTCGCATAATATTTATTATTATTCACAATGACTGGTATTCTGTAGAAAAAGCAGGCTTTGACCGATTTTTTATTTATTGCCGTTATGGCAATAAATAAAATAAAAATGGTTTGGTCTTTGTGCTTTGTTAATGACATTGTGTTTTCGGTTAAAAATTCTAAAGTGGTATTATTTGTAGATGAAAAAACTGTTTCGTCAGGTCAGTTCGTATTCTGAGTGTGCACTTGTCCCAGTGGTATCACGATAATAAATTCCTGGTAAACGGACTGAAGCAAGCACAATTAGTCTTACTATAAAACGAGAGCTACTTCGTTTTGCTATCTTCTCGACAGCAACGTCCATCGAGCGTTTCTAGATGTAATTCGTGATCTTTGAGTTTTTATAGATAAGGCGTTGAAATTTAATGACCATGTGTTTGTGACTTTGAATGCCGGCCTTCAACTTCGGAACACTTTATCGTTCCCAGACAATTTTCTTCGCGTGCATGCTACCTTCGCTTATTTCGCTGTCTTGTTCGCTCAGAACTAGAGTTTGGATCTGTTGTTTGTAATTCCTTAAGTCATACTGCATTATGCTCTATCCAGCGAGTTCAAAATTGCTTTATCGCTATTGCTTACGGTCGATTTTTTAGACACAAAAGTTGTACTATAGAAGCTGGGTTTATCTTCTCTGGTTGATAGACAACGTTATCGGGATATCTTATTTTGGATGTCCGCTCCGCACCTTGGAGAGGAAATAAAGCATTATTATAATTATTATTAATGTATAAGGTTGCGAATGGGATCGTCGACTCTCCTGTCTTGTAAAGCTCGATTAAAAAAAAACCCTTAGAGTCTTATATAATTCATTTCTTAGAAGATCTGGGATGTAGTCCCATGGAAAAAAACATTTTTAGACCACTCTTGTTTAAACAAAGAAGAAAACTAGGTTTCGTGATTAGAATGTTTTTCTCCTGGCAGGCGCCTGCAGGGGCTGATAACAATAAGGCAGCTTTTTTTTTCTTAAAATCTTTTATCGATGTTTATTGCGCGTGCTTATAAAAATACTGCTTAGAGTATTCTATATTTGCTTTGTAAAAAATGCTTAGAGTTCCATATAATTTATCTATTATTTAGAGATTTGGGATGCAAGTTCATGGAAAAACATATTTGGATCACTCGGTTTTTACAAGGAAAAAAGAACTAGGTTTTGAGATTACAATGTTTTTTTCAATGAGTATTAATCCATGAACTTGACTAGATGCCCCTATGGGCACATTAATATATACCGGTTTTGTTTCTAGAAAAATATTTTATCGCTGTCTTTTTGCATGTGTTTACAAAAGTAAAATGCTTAGGATCTTATATATTTTTCATTATTTAGAACATGTTGGATGCGTGTCTATAGAAAAAACGTTTGGACCACTCATGTTTTTACGAAACAAATTAGGTTTCGCGATTGCAATGCTTTTCTCAATGGCAGGCTCTTATTTGTTTTATAAACCTATGAACTTGACCAGATGCCACCCGCAGGAGCAGATTAAGTTAAGCCGGTTTTGTTTCTCGAAAACGTTTTTATCAATGGTTATAGCTCGTGTTTACAGAAAAAAAACAATGCTTGGAGTCTTATATATTCCATATATGAGAAAAGCAATGCTTAGTGTCATATATTTCATTTATTATCTAGAACATATGGGATATGGGTCCATAGAAACAACGTATTTTGGCCCACTCGTTATTTGTTTTATCAATCCATGAACTGGACCAGATGCCACAGGGGCAGATTAAAATAAGCCAGTTTTTCTTTTAACCATTTTACTGAAGTTTATTGCTTACAAAAAAGGAATGCTTACAGTCATATATTTGATTTAAAAAACACCTTAGAGCCTTATATAATTAAGTTATTGGAAGATTTAGGATGTGAGCCCGGGGAAAAAATCATTTTTGGACCACTTGTGTTTCAACAAAAAAAAACTATGTATCGCGATTAGAATATTTTTTTCACACTGGCATGCTCTCATTTGTTTTATCCATCCAAATAACTTGACCAGATGCTCCCCAAGGGGAAATTAGTACATACCGGTTTTGTTTTCTCCAAATTTTTTTATCGCTGTTTTTTGGTCATGTTTACAAAACAAAATGCGTAGACTCTTAATTATTTCACTTAATATTTAGAACATGTGGGATGTGAGTTCATCGAAAAGAACATTTTGGAACACTCGTATTTTTACAAAGAAAACAAAAACTAGGTTTCGCGATTAGAATATTTTTTTTCAATGGCAGGTTTTTTTTTGGTTTTTTTTTTGTCAATCCATGAACTTGATTAGATGCTTTCTGCAGGAGTAGATTAAGATATGCCAGTTTTGTTTCTCAAAATTTTTTTTTTATGTTCATAGCTCGTGTCTACAGAGAAAGACACAATGTTTATAGTCTTGTATATTTCATTTATTATTTAGAACAAGTGGGATGTGTGTCCATAAAAACATATTTGGACCACTTGTGTTTACGAGAAAAAAAAGGTTTCCCGATTAGGATTTTTTTTTTTTTCAGTGGCAGGATCTTATTTTTTTTTATCAATTCATGAACTTGACCAGATGCTCCCCGCAGGGTCAGAGTAAGATATGCCAGTTTTGTTCCTCGAAATTTTTTTATTGATGTTTATAGGTCGTGTTTACATAAAAAAAAACAATGCTTAGAATCTTATATATTTCATTTATTAGAAAAAACAATGCTTAGAGTCTTATATATTTCATTTATTATTTAGAACATTGGGATGTGAGTCCATAGAAAAAAACATTTTGGACCACTGGTATTTTTACAAAAACAAAAATTATGTTTCGCGATTAAATTTTTTTTTAATGACAAGCTTTTTTTTTTATTAATCCATGAACTTAACTAGATACCCCCGCAGGGGTGGTTAAGAATAATATGTGTTGAATGTGCATCTATAGAAAAAACATATTTTGATCACTTGAGATTTTACGAAGAGGTTATCGATTCTATTTAATCTTCAGCTGGGTAAAGTTGTATTGTGTTACGAGACAAAAAAGTAATATCTGGGATATTTACAGCAAAGCTGTTAAGGGCTAGTTTTCCCAGGATCGCGTCCATGTCAACACAACACTCTGGTTGCCGCCGTCGCGCCTAGATGGTGGTAGCTGTCCAGGGTGTTGTGTTTGCCGGTTGTCTGCTTGCCGCCGTCGCTCATAGATCGCGGCAATCTTTCAGCCTCGGCAACCAGAAAATCTCGTTGCTGTCGCCGCTCGTAGATGGCGGCACCATTTCGAGGAAGAAGAGTAGGAACGGAACGAGCGGTGATGTGCGCAGCAGCGCGAATGGTTCCACAACCGCCGCGAGGCCGCTATCGCCTAAAGTTCCATTGCTTCGAACGCTTCAGATTCCCTTGCGAAAGAAGAGCACATCGCTCGCCTGGAAATCCACCGCCGAGAACAGAAGCTACAGCTCTGCTGCTCTTCTTCTTTCACCAGAGTGAAAAGGCTAAAAGTTTTTCTTCTTTCAATGTTTTTATTTATTTTTTTTTTTAACTAGCTCCGAGCATTAGAAACCAAGATTCGTGGCTCTGGGGTCTGAACATACTTATTTTTGTTTTGTGGATGTCCGAATTCTGCATTGGAGCACTGGAGCCCAGGAGCTTGGAGCCTAAAGAGTGCAGACTGGAGCTTGAGCCCGGAGCCTGGAAACCGATGGATGGGAAACGTAGACTGAAGGCTGGAGAGCGGAACCTGACAGCTCGACAGTGGTCACTAGAGCTTGGATGTCTGAGCCCTTGGAGACAAGAAATAGTCGATAATTTCAAATTAAACTTGGATTTTAGCGCGTTTGTAATAGATTCAAAAAATACAAAAGAGCAAGATAAAAAATAGAAAAAATAAAAACCCTTCCCTACCAAAAAGTCCGGTATAATTTTTTTTCTATCCGGATTATGTAACCGGAAATGTATCTGGATTCTATCTGGATTCTATCTGGAATTCAGGATTTCAGAAAATATTCCTTTGTCTGCAATCTGGATTTCCGGTTTCTAGAAAGAAATTTCCGGTTCTATAATCCGGATAGTGAAAAGTTATACCGGATTTTTCGGTAGGGTTCCTGCCCCTCCCCCTCTCTCTCTCACTCGTCTAATCTTTCTCACTAACCCTTTCCCCAAATCTTCGGCAGCTCGTTGCTTGTCAGCCTGAAAATAAAGATCTCTGTGCGCTGAAAGTCAAAATATGTTTGTTCTGTCCGTCCTTTTTATCTATCTCTTTCGTATTGTTGAATTTCAACTTCTGATTCTTTTTTAGCTGAACATGTTTTGTAATATATTTGGGAGATTAATTTAGATATCTAGCTGTTTATTTCAATGTTATTTTTCAACGATCTCAACCGAGAGTAACCGGGATTATTTGCCATGCAGACTATGGTCAACTTGATCCCTGGACAAATGCCATACTCAAAGGAAACTTCAATTTTAACGCAACGAGGTCCGAATTCTGAATACCTCATTTTGTGTTTCTTTTTTTTTATGATATCCAGTGTAACAAGAACCTACTATTCGTTTTTCGCGTATGGGCTTCAACCAGAAAGCTAGAATTAGCACCAATGAACATACAAATTTTAACTATCATGTAGCTTGGTATGTCTCGGAAATGCATTCATTTGGATCGCCTATGCTGCTCGTTTTTATGCAGAAGCAAGTAGGTGCCTTTTCTATGATTTTTTTAAATATAGCTCCGAGCAGCAGAAACCAAGATTCATGGCTCTGGTGACTTAACCCACTTTTTGTTTTGTTAACGTCCGAATTGTGGATGTCCGAATTCTGCATTGGATCACTTGAGCTCCGGAGCTTGGAGCCTAAAGAGTGCAGACTGGAGCTTCGCGCCTGGAACCTGGAGCCTGAAAAGTGTAATGAATGACAACTGTAGACTGAAGAGTGGAGAACGGAGACTGACAGCTCGAGAATGGATACTAGAGTCTGGATGCGTGAACCCTTGGAGACAAGAAAGAGGCGAGAAGTTTCAATTTCTTCTTTTGAGCTGAGCATGTCTCGTAATATATTCGGGAAATTAATTTGGATGTCTAGCTGATTATTTCAATGTTATTTTTCAACGATCGCTACCGACAGTAACCGGGATTTTTCGCCATGCAGACTATGACCAACTTAATCTTTGTACATATACCCTGCGCAAAGGATTCTGTAATTTTAACGTAAAGAGGGCCAAATTTTGCATGCCTTAAATTGTGTTTTGTTTTATGGTGTCATGTGTGACAAGAGACCCGCTACGTTTTTTTGTGTATGCGCTTTGGTCAGAAAGCTAAAATTACCACCAACAAACATTAAAAGGTTACCTCTCATGTAGCTTGGTATGTACTGGAAATGTATCCCGAAAAAGAATTTGATATACAGTTTTGAAAAGGGTTTATTGAGAGAAAGGTTGAAGTTTTAAGAGAAAAACAAAGTTTCTTGTCCCGAATGTTTTTATTAACTCGGGACTCGAAATTTTATTGCATACCTAAGCTTTGTTTCGCGAATATTTTTTTTTATGATTATTGACCGCGCTTGGCACTTGTCCACAACAATGTGCTGGAATTTGTGATTCATATTTTTTTACCCGTTCAGCTCGTGTTGGGCTTCTTTTTTAGGTCTAGGTTTGATGTCGCATAATATTTATTATACTTCAATCACTGGTATTCTGTAAAAAAAAAAGTATGTTTTCGTGCCACTTTTTTTCTGCTTTGGTGTGTGCATTAGTAACATAATTTAACATTTGTATTCTGAAAATGTTTATATAACTCGGTCCCTGTGGATTGTGTAAAAACAACTAGGCTTGTTCTCTCCTTTATGATTTTATTAGATTATTTTTTTTTAAAAAGAGGTATATTTTTAGATTGTTTGTGTTATAAATGAGCATTTGTAGCCTCTCATAAATTGGCGGAAGTCTACGTAAAAGAAAGGTATCGCGCTCGACGGGTGTGTAGGCTGTTCTATGGCATGTGTTTGGAAGAAAACCAATGGTTCGAGTCATTTTATTCGTTATTTAGAACGTGTGGGTGTGTGTTCATTGAAAAAAAGTATATATTTGAACCTCCCGTGTAAAATGTCCTAATGAAAAAAATGAGAAAAAAATAGGCTTCCTGTTTATATTGTTTTATCTAATAACTGGGTCGTTTGGAACATCTTTCGAGAGGATATCAAGGTGTGACAAAAATTGCGTGCCATTCCACTCTGTGAAGGTGTTTGGCCAGTGAATCTGTAGGACACCAAGACAAATGATTCACCAAGAAACACGCAAAAACACGTCACCAAATGTGTATTTCTGGTATACATGCATCATTTTGAAACGGTGTGATAACTGTTTTGTAATCACTATATTATACACAAATGTGGTCCATTACAACTGTGGTCAGATTCTTTACTAACGTTCAAAGCACTGACGTCACCCGACTCGACCGGGAGAAGGCCCATTGTTCTCGAATGAATCTCCTTCTATCACACGTTTCGACGCTTTTCCTTATCAAAATGCATAACGAGGTGATGAGGCGTATATGCCTTTCTGTACAAGGGAGCGCTTTTTCATGCAATTTCGTTGCTGCACACGGATACCAAAATGCATGGAACCCTAGCTACATACAGCTTCGCTGTAAAATACCTACTGACTTTTTGGGTTGGGTGTATACGCTTCGTCCAAAAAGCTGAAGTTATCACCAATGAACACGCAAATGTTACATTTTATGTAGCTTTATATGTCTTGGAACTTTATTCCGAAAAATATTTTGATATCCAGTTTTTTTAAGTGTTTTATTAAACGGTATCGGGTCGGCATTAGGAGAACAACGATATGCTTAGAGTCTCAAATGCTTCATTCAATATTTATAAACCGTGGGGGCGTGTGTCCATAAAAAAATATTTAGACCACCTGTGTTTTATGTAAGAACAACAACTAGGTTTCCTGATTAGAATGTTTTCTTCAATAACTGGGTCTTTTGACTCGTGTTTCATGTCTTGAAAATTAATTTGTTTGACCCGTGACCTCAATTAATCTGCGTTTCGTGCCAGCATCTTTTTACTGATAATATTTATTTGACCCACGTGACTCGAAAATACATAAATTACCTAAGCTTTGGTTTGGTAACACAACTCAAGGTTCGTGTTCCGAATGTTCTTTTTTTTTTTTCAATGCATCTCAACTTCTGTAGTTCGAGTTTTTTGTAAAAGAACTAGGTTTCTTTTTGTACATTTTATTATTGAGTCGTTTTTCTGGAAATAAAATATTAACTTTTTTTCTTGTCGGTTAATTTTTTTTTTAATAATCTAGGATGTGTAGCATGATCGCATCAATCAGCAGCACGCAAGCCAAACACAATCTCACTTTTGATGGGCGTGGTAAAAGAAACTAGTTTCTTCTCCCCGTTGCAATTTTATCATAAGCCGTTTTTTCTGAAAAAAAAAATATATATACTATATAAAATGGTGATTAGTAGCACCTCATAAATCAGCGGCACGCTACGCAAAATACGATTTCGCGGTTGGTGGGGCGTGTAGGCTCTTACTTGATTTGTGAATCCACGAACTTGACGAGATTCCCACCACAAGGAGAAATTAAGCCTGCTTTGGTTTTCGAAATTTTTTTATTTAACTCTATGGCTCGTGTTTAAAACAAACCCGACTGCTTCGATTCTTACTGCGTGTGAATGTTGTTGTGTTTTTCAGTAGAAATAAAAACTAGGATATTTGATTTTCTGAATGCCATATGTTGATGAAATTATAATTGTAGTTCCGCAAATGTCACAGCTCCATTGCATTTCTGACGTTCCAGTACCTGTTATTGTCATTTATGACTGCTTCAACTTCAACTTCAACTTTATTGTTTCTCTCTATGGGAGAGGGGGAGGAAGAAAAAAAGCAGACTGTTGTCGCTTGACAGAGTTTCTCCTCCCCACCAGCAACGAGAGAAACTATTTTACATACTAGTGACCCGTAGAACAAGGTTTACATAAGATCAAAACACACAACGTATAAAAAAAAAAATTGACGTACATCACGAACATTTCTTGCGGGTAGGAGGTCCCATCAAGAATAGGCACAAATAACACTAGAGAAACAATGAACGAATATCCTTTCTGCTCAAACTCATCAAATCCGTGCCCAGTCTATGCGTTTTGTTTATAATATTAGGCAACGAGTACTGCAACATCTGGAGGCCGTAGCCTGTTCTCGAGCGAGGCGTTGACCATGTGTCAACACAACGGCCTGCATATGCAGGCACTCTCCGCTTCATATATGGCGATTGATAGAAAAACAAGTTGATTTTGCCTTACAGACGTTTGATATGTTAGAAGAAGTATATAATTATAATGCTCTGTAATTGGAACTATATTAAGCGTTTTGAAAAGTTGTAATGTGTGAGCGTTGAACTCCGCATTGCACATAATTCGAATTATTCTCTTCTGGACATCATGCAAGCGATGCATAATTGTAGCCGTTGTGCTACCCTAAACAAGGAAGCAGTAATTATAGAAAGACTAAAAGAGGGAGTCATAAAGAACAATTAAGACCGAAAGGGGTAATATATGACGGGATTTATAAATAATGCCCACAACTTTTGAAAGTCTGCCAGCTATGCATTGTACTTCGGCGTCCCATCTCATGTACTCATTAAATATCACACCAAGAACCTTTACATTTTGTACAAAGTCAATATTTCGTCCTCTGGAGAGAGTAAATGAAAACACTATTTTTGGATCGAAAAAGTATTGCTTTCGTCTTATCTGTATTATTTACTAAAGAGTTCGAGATTGTCCAGTCACTTATCTTCTGCAAAACTCTATTTGCCGTACATAAAACCTGGTGGACAACTTTCCCAGAAAAAATTAAACTGGTGTCGTCTGCGTAAATTATAAAATCTGCACTGTTTCTATATTTACTATATCAGTGATGTATAAGTTAAACAGAAGGGGTCCAAGGATGCTCCCCTGCGGCACCCCAAACGTCAGTTTCTTTAAACTAGAGCGCTGACTGTCGATCACGACACACTGATGCCGATATTTAAAAAAAAAACTCTCGATCATCGTTGAGGCTACTCCTCGCACCCCGTATACAGAGTGAAGACGCACTCCATGCGGCCTGCCTCGCGTTGTGATCCATGGGGACGGCCTCGAACTTTCCGAACACCATTAACATCACCGAAGCTCTGATGGCAGCGTTCTGGATGTTCAATATCAGTATTCTAAAGGGTGCCTCAATACAACATCTGCCTTTAAAAGATTGTTTTTCAGACTTAATGTAACGAAGCTGAAGTCTCCTGTCGTCATGTTCATGAAGCAGTACCCAGCTGATTCTGTATCACAAACGTTTTTACCGCGGATATCGGTTTTTCTCTAACCTTAGCTGTGTTGAGAGTTCTCTGATGGGTAATTGTTTTTGCTTTTTGCAGGCGGCGGAGTTTGGGGATTTTTTTTCATTTTGCGTATTTGCGTGATCTGTGATGTACTATATATTTTTTTTAATGTCTCCTGTCATTAATGGCATAATTTACTCAGTAAGGTAGAAGCCATATGCGATTAGGGGTCAGCTTTGCATGCTTGTAGCAAAACTAAAAAAAAAAAAATAGAAGAAAAAAAGAAGGATCCCTGTAGCACTGAGTCCAAGGAGCGTTTCATACCTGCCGACATAATCCACATCTTTTGCACACAGAGTCTCTGCTTTGGAGACAGCGGCATCGTCTGGTCTGTCTGATGGTGCGCACGACTTTCAATAGGCAAGTCACAGCGTTCTGAGCTCTATAGTCCCTTTTTTCTGAACTGGATTGGGACCCGAAACTTAGAGACATGACGGCTGGAACTTACAAGCGCTGCCAGACGACCCAGTTGCCGCTACTGCAGATCAGAACTATGTGAAAAACATAAGGATAACGTCGGGCTGGTATGGCAGCACACCTCGAATCGGCAGTAACAGATCACTCGGATGTGTCTTACCATATCGTGTTGAACCAGGGGACATCTTTATTGAACAGAAATGGTCTAACAAAGAGACAGGGAAAGTGAGGCGCGGTGGTCAGGAAAAAAGAGAAAGGGACACAGACGAAAACGTCTCTAGAGGGAAAAGAAACAGGAGGGATTATTGGTGACATGGATGACTAAATGCGTCGTTTTAGTCGGCATTCAAGGTTGTCCGAACCCTCATTATGATGTCTTTGTTTTTTGAATAGTCGTGAGAATTGTAATAATTATTTAAGGACGTGTGGGTCGATGTGTCACACTGAAAGATATATATTTGGACCACACATTGGGCTCTTTTTTTTTTTTTTTTTTGCAGGTAAAAAAATGTTTCCCTTTTATAACGTTTTATTAAATAACCGGGTCGTCTCACTTCAATGTTGTCGAGAGCAAACCAAGGTTTCTTGTTCCGAATTATAATTTTTGGTTTGTTTTGGTTTGCGATTTTGTTCAATAATCTGGGATTTGTGCTGCCAAATGTTTTTATTCATATTATTTATTTCACCCGCGTGACTAAAAATTCCATAGCATACTAAGCTTTGTTTTGCCAACAGGACCCAAGCATCTCGTGGTCCAGAACAATTTTGCATCACTCCGGACTCTGTAGCTCGCGTTTTTTGTAAAAAAAAAAAAAAAAAAGTTGTTTTGCGCTTTGCGATATTAAATTAAATTCCTTTTTATAAAAAAAAAAAAAGTCAAATTTTTGTTTATGTTGTTTGTTTTATGCAGATGCGCCCGTTTAGCACCTTTTTATAAACAGGCTGCGTAATTTCCCGGTTTCAGCCGAAAACACCTATCTGTATCTGCGCGTAATTGCTGTCTGGACTTTCTGCCGTCCAGTATGTGTTCAAGTTGTACCTGTTTCTCTCTCCTGCAAAGACCGCGAAAGAGGTCGCGGTATTTATAAATAAATAAATAAATAAATAAATAAATAAATAGACATCCGCCGGTGAAAACCGGTTAAAACCGAAAAACACCCGGTAGATTGAACATTTTCTCTCTGATTACAACCGAAAAACACCGTTCGTTACATGAAAACTTACTAGAGGCGTGGGCAAATGTTTCGTGCACTAACGCCTTTAAGGCCTGTTCACGCATACAGCGGAGCGCTGGGTTAGCGCTACGTGAGCGCTCCGCGGAGCGCTCATGTAGCGGCGCTTCCTAGCACGTGACTTAGTTC